>VZTO01019679.1:981-14373 GCA_013400615.1 Syrrhaptes paradoxus
CACTCCTGCTGCCGAACCAAAATAATTACGCTGACACCTTCTGCCTGCCCGCAGAGCCACGAGAGCGGGATTCCACCGGGTGCCCGTGTTCCCTCCTGCTCTGAATTACGACACCGGACTCCATCCTAATGCACTGATCGCTCGCTAGGACACGGCAGCTGAGCTCCAGCGTGCAGCCTGGGGTCTCAGGGATAGGAAATAGTAAGCAGGATATTAAATACTGTCTTGGGGTGAAGGGTGAGCATCGATTTAAAAAATGGGAAGGAAGATAACATGGCATGGCGAGATGTTTTCCACTGCTGGAGACCCAAGTGAGCATCCCCCACAGCACCCTCTTTGCTCAGCTCCTGCATCACCTCGCAGCTCTCGGTCGTTGCAATCATTTTCATGGAGGAAATGAGCAAAAATGTTGCTTTCTTCAAGCTACAGAAAGGAAAAGGAAGCTGCGCTCACCCTCAGGACCTGCAGGGAGGGGAGCAAAAACACCCTGAACCCACATTACAGGGGCTGTTTGCTCGTGTTTTCGGGTGCTGCCTTCCTTTCTGCCCTCGACAGGTTTGGATTTCCCTGAACAAACACTAGCTGTTCTACTCTTCAACTCCCACCTTTGCCAGCCAGCGCACCAGGAGGACAGGATTAGTGCCGGGTCTCACACCAGTGCTCCTGGATGTCCGCTGTATTTCTGAACAACACCTTGCTGCACCTTCCTCTCCGGCCACGCTTAATTCTGATCCAAACACCACACCACCCAGGAGTCCCTACGCCGCTCGAGGGACAAGATGCACTAAAAGGATCAATCCCACCCTCCCGGCCAACTGCACCAGCCCTGCTCTCCCCCCCACCACCTCACTGACCCCCTCCCTCCTTCTCCCCACGCCGGGGGGGCTGCCCAGGTCCCCCCTTCCCCACCCCACTCAGACCCTTCCACCTTCCCCCTTGCTGAGCAGACAACAGCAAGCAGCTCACTGATTTGTACACATTGCAATATTTAAAAAAAAAGAAATAAATAGAGCCCTGCAAGACAAGTAGGGATAAAGCTTATGCAGAACAGAGAAAGCAGCTGGTTTAAATATCTGTGCGTTAAAATAAATGGTGGCCGAGGCTGGCGCTGGTTTCTGGGCTCGTGCACACAACGGAGGGTCCCGTTGGCACTTATTTCACAAGTGTGGTCTCGGAATAATCCGTACTGCATCCACAGCCTGTGCACGTGTCTGCACACACACACCCCCAACAATGCAAAGCCCGTATGAATAACTGCATGTTTTTTTGGAGAAGCTTTTGCTTATTTTTCCCTTTTTTATATTGAAGTCCCAGTTGTGGCGTTGCCTCGTGCACAGCTGAAGCTTCACTGAGCCCAGCGCTGCTTCACCCAGCTGAAAGCTCCGCAGACTCATGGCTCAGGTACTTATCAAGCATCAAAACCACCAGAAAATTCAGAATAAACCTTATTCTCCTCGATATTTTGGACTCAAAACCTACTGGTCTTGTCTGGCACCCAGTACTGAAGACCGACTGGAGAGCCCCGGCTAAAATAATGCTGCGAAAGGGCTGCGAGCCGCAATACCAGACGAGTGAGCTCCTCTTTTCACCGTGCTGCTGACAGCAGGAGCCACACAACAATATCTCCGAAATCCACATTCATGCAGCGCAAGGGAATAAAACGCCACACAAATCCTCTTTTCTGCAAGCTCTGTCGATATCATTGTTCGGGTTAAAACTGCCATGAGGAGACCCTTCAAATGACGGTGAAAGAGTGGAGAGAGCAAAAAGCAGCGGTGAGCTCGCCCAGGCTCCCCGGCCAGGCGGCTCAGGCAAAACCAAGCTCTTTGCTCCCCCAATAAATATATTTTCAAACCACCTCCTCTGCACTTCCCTCAGGTTCTCCTTATGTATACAGAAGCTGAAGACAAATGGTCACCCATTCCTCCGTAAGATGAAAACAATGAATTTGCAAACAAGCGGGGTCCAGCGCACTCCGAGACACCTCCTCACTGGTGTAAGCTGCTCGCAGGGCAGCACAGAAAACGAGAAAAGCAGAGAAAAGCCACACCGGCTCCAGAAAGAGGGTTGTTTTTTGCAGTCCTCACAGTGGCAAGAAGTGTGGTTTATGGGTAAAAAGGAAAGAAAAGACAAAACAATTCAGGACATCAGCCTGAGCTCGCTTCAGCTCCCCAAACTAAGAAGTTTGCAAAATCGTTTAGAAGTGAATTCCAACTCTGCATCAAGAACATTTCATTATCTTATTCCTAAGCGAGGGAGATGCTTAAAAAATATCTACCTTACCAGGCGGTGTCCCCTCTTCAGCCCCCGGGGAAGGAGGTGAGGAGCCCGCCCGGGCTCTGCCTCCACGTGTTTTGGTTTTGCTGGGTTTTCTTTGAAGCGCCTGCGTTCAGCACAGACCTCGCTGTGCACATCGCTGCCCTGTGGATTTGCCGTTTCCCAGGTGTTTCACCTGCTGACACTGTGATCACAAGCCTGTTTGTTTTATTTAACCACGCTGCTGCTCTTAAGCTACCATCCAATTACTGCTCCCAATTACTCTGCGCTCAAGAGCCCGCGTTAATTACAGAGTCCCTGTGCAAGAGGCTGCTGGCGGCTGCGCAGAGTCGGAGGCGCTGCTTCAAACCCGCCGGCATCCAGGACCAGCCTCTCCTCTGGGAAAAGAAATGGAGATTCCTGGTGTTGCTGGAGGACTAACAGCCCCAAGCAGAGCAGGATGGGGCAAACAGCGGATGAGCAGAAGGTCATCGCAGCCTCGACGCCCAGATCTCAGCAGTCCCGGCCAGCCCCTCGGATCCCCCGTGCATCCACGCACTACATGTCTGTTCTCTTCTTTGGGACTCGACACAACGCAGCACCAGTTCAGGACCAGGGATGTTCACCTGGAAATCTCCGGGACGTGGGGTGTACATCCCCATCAGCAGCCAGCGCTGTATTAATTCATGTGAGTGGAGAGTGCCTTTGGCAAACGGTTCAAAAAAAGGAGGATGGGGACCCCAAGCTCCTGAAACTATGGGAGAAATGCCCGAAAACCATCTCCCTCCAAGCACGGGCCACTTTAAACCACGAACCGAGCCCACTTTGGCACTACCACTGGACCTGCAAGGTAAAGACCCAAAACCCTGTTGCAAGGGAGCCCAGCGCAAGCCTTGGGAAAGGCACAGAACGACCCTCTGCAGCTCACAAAGCCTTCACCAAGGCACTGGCATCTCCAGGCAGTGGCACAAGAAGTTATTTTGCAACTCGCATTGCTCAGATTTACCACCCCGAGCCAAGACACCCTTCTGCCAGATTTTGAGAAAGATCCCATGAATTTTAGTCTTTTTTTTGCCATTCTAAAAATAGGCACCCATTGCACAAAGGGCTGATGCAGTGCCACTTGTGCCAAACATGCCAGAAGGAAATACTGCTTTACCACAATTATCTACTTATTTTTAAATTCAATATTCTATTATTTTTTTCCAAAACGTGTTTCTCTTTGCATGGTGGTGCGCACTTTCAAAGTATTTGACCAACAGCACTGCAAAACTCACTCTCAGCAATAGCAGGGAAGTCAGGGCTAGATTTCTACATACAAGAGGAAAAATAAAAAGATAAACGGCTCTTCTTTACGCTTCATCTCTGCTCCCAGCCCTTGCCCTACCTTCCTGAACACAAGGTTCTTGAGAAAAACTCATCTTGTTGCAGCTTTGCTCAGCAGCAGGGCTGGGGACCCCGCGGGATCCCGAGCAGGGACCACGGTGGTGGCACAAACGGCTCACCGCAGGGATGTGCCTGCACGGGGACAGGAGGACGCGGGCGACTCCCGCACCGCTGGGACCACTGTGGTCACACACTGTGGGGCAGCAGAACGTGCCTTTCTCATCCACTATATATTCAATACTAAGAGCAGCAATTAAATCAATTAGTGGTCACCCAGGGAGCTGCTAAGTTTCGAAAAGGAGTTCACTTCAAGCAGCAAAACCAACTTCCAGCACGGTTGGAAACAGGAAGATGCTACACAAACACGAATTAGGAATTGGGCACGATCGGCCCCGGCTGCGCAGGGTTTTACTGCTGGTGGCGTACACCAAACATTCCTGTTTAATAAAAGAGATGGGATCTCGAATGAAACACACACAGGGAACGCGGGCGGGAGTCAGCCCAAAAGACAGTCCATCTACTAAAATGAGATGAGATCTAAAATGAGACTAAAATCCATCCTTCCCCGCAGCAAACACAGCTCACAGGTACGATCACTGCAATCCTGCAAAGCCATAAGGGGCCGTACCAGGTACCACACTGGCTCATCACTCGCGTAACAAACTATCAACTTAAAAATCAGATAGCTGCACTGCTCCAAGCTGAATTTTTTTCCAATTTGCATTTTTTTTTAAATTATAATTCACTGCTTGAAGCAGCAAAGGCAGATTTTTTTTTTTTTAAATAGAGCAACAAATTTCAAGCATTATTTCCCAAAGCACCATTAAAAGAGCTCAGAGCTGCTAATATCAAGAAGTCTGGATCTTTTTGTATCTTGGAGTCAACCCTTCATCTGAAGCTCGTGCAAAGCCTGGGGATCTCCCAGGCTGTTTTCAAGAAACTTGCCCCATCCTGAGCTCTCGTGACTCACTCCCAAACGTCTCAGCCTTGCAGCACCCAAACTGGCTGCACCCATGAAACACCTCGTGACGAGGCAAAACCGCAGCAAATGGGTGGGAAAGCAACGCGAGGAGATTAACGCAGAAAAGCAAATGAAAACTGCATGTTCCCCAGTTGCTGTTTCCTCCAGAGAGGAGGAACCGAGCGACTGCTGAGCTTGGCTTACATAAGGACAGTGAGACGACGCTCAGCTTTGCGGGGTGCAGCTGGCTGCATCTCTGCACAATTTTCATAAATCCCAACTGCTCGTGCTCCATTGGGAAAGCTCTGATGAGGTTTTCCAACTGAAGGAATTACAGAGAGGCTTGTGCTTTTCTCCATTTGTTTTTTGTTTTAAAGAAATGTCTCAGAATACTTTCTTAGGGAGTGTTTTTGCTGAAGTGGACTGGGGTACTCAACACAGGGGGAAAAATAAGCAGAGCCTTGGAAGTACATAGAACAACAAATCTCATACTTCAGAGATGCCCGGCTGCAACTTCAGTCTAAGTCCTCTCCACTCCCAGCCAGATCATGATAAAGTTCATTAGAACAGGCGTTTTTAGTAAAAAACCAAATGTTCTTCACCTATCCTAAGTTTATTTTTCTAGTGGTAAAGCTGAAGTTACAATTAATCAAACTTCAGCTTCACTGTAACTAATCTCTGCTTGTTTTATTGCCAGAGTCAGAAGGTTCAGCAGGTCAAACTGTTTCCGCAACAAACACAACCTACCAACAGTTTTTCAGTGGATTTTAGAATTAATGCATCAAAAGGGCAGAGACCTTCGTTTCCTTCCAATTCTATTTTCAGTTTCAGAGACCCAGGCAGGAGGCAGTACGCTGCACAGCAAAACCAGGGCTGAGGGGTTTTTGCATCTGTTCCTACTACCTGAGCAATTTACAACTGTCTGCAGTGAAAAATCACGGAAAATAGTTAATGTGCAACCACTTCTGCCAGCAGCATGAGCCCAGCAAACAAAGCTAACCCTGGAACGGGGCTTGCACCTCGCCGAGCCACCGATTAGCTCTGTGCAAACCTCACAACCCGCTGAACCTGCGCGTGATTGATCTCCGGGCTCCATCGGCTCTGCTGCTCGCTCCACCTGTGTTTGCAATCAATCTGACTGCTGGCAGAGATGCAGCTGCGCGTCTACCTCAAAAAAGGAGAAAAAAGTTTAAGCCCAGAGTATGTGCATTCCTGGATCACCTGCTTTCTCTGCAATCAGCACCGCACGGATCAAACCCAGCCTGAGCAACCCCGCCAGTGCAATAACCACGTTGGAGAGTCCAGTTCGATTACAGAGAGAAATAAAGCTGCAAGAAAAGCGTCACAGTGAAATACCGAATTTCCCTGTAATTGCAAGCCGCCTTGCTTTGCTAAAGTCATCTCTCACGCTCATTATCCGGTCCCACTCCAGCCTCTGGAGGCACACAGGCACATAACACTAATAGATTCACTTTCCCCGAGCTCTCCCTCTCTATTCATCACGCGGTGCAAACTCTTTTTTTAATAAACTACGTCTTTACAAAAGCAATATTGCCATTTGTCATCATCAGGCCAGGTGAAGAGAGTCAACAGTCATTTTTAAAATAAGCCCAAGAGCAGCAGCTGCAAAATACGAAGCCAGTTACGCTGCCCCGCCGCTGAGGGGATCCAAGGTGCCGTTCAGCCGGGTATTTGCAGGTGGGATCGAGGTACCTGAATGCAACCCAGAAGGGGAAGATTTTCTGCAACAGCACCCCAAAACTGAGGTGATGGGAGACACCAACAGCTCAAGGCATCTCACTTCAGAAGCAAAATAAAATAGAAAAAAAAATTTGCTCCAGCGTGCAAACAGTGCTGGTCCCTTGGGTTCTCATTACCACTTCTAATGAGGGGGTGAAGCACCCCAAACCATGCTGCAGAGAGGGGCAGGGACACGATCCCTGCACCAGGACAGGCGAGACACTGCTCTGAGCTCAGCTCCAGCCTTTTTCCACCATTTCCTGGGGCAGGGAAGGGAAGTGCAGAGACAGGAGGGAGCAAACAAACCAGATACTGCCCGTAAACAAAGGAAGTGTTTGCTGAAGACAGCATCTAGGTAGACAGGAGGGAAATAACAGAAGCAGCGGTTACAATAACAACAACAACAAAAACGAGAAGTCTAGAGAAGCTATTTCCCCTAACGAACCACGCGGTAACGGCATCAGATGCAGCTGAAGTCAGAGGAATTCAGCACACGGCTGTTTCCCCGCGCTGCCGGCAGCACACCCTTCCCATGTCGATGCAATCGCTCCTCCTTGGCTTCTCCACAGACAAACCCCCTTCTCCAGGGTGCATCCTGGGCTCGTCCTCTACAATATTCAATTATTTTTCAAAAACTCCTGAAGAATGAAGTCAGACGATCTGTGCAAGTAACTCAGCAAACCCACTCACCTGCACAAGCTCTCTTCCATCACATTCAAACATCCCAGGACACCTGGCTGTACATGAAAATCGATGGAAAAACAGCATACACCTACCCTGCATCTTTCCTTCCCAAATCAGTTCCTCCTCCTTGCTGTTCCCCCTCTCCCACAAAGCCTGGAGGTCCTTAAAACCTTTTGACTAGAACTACATACAACAAACAGCCAAAAAAAGGCATTTTCTCTGCAGCTGGACTCCTCCCCAAGTCCCAAACATTTCCGAATGGTACCCAGATGCCAGTTACTCCAGGCAGCCCCCCTCGATGTTACAGCATTGCTCTTTGATGGGCTTATTCACCAGGAGTTTCACCACCTCCTCACCACGCAAACTCACTTCCACGTTGGCAGCTGGAGATAAAAAAAGCAGCAATACCGGCAGCAGCTGCGTGCCCCAGCCCCAGGAGGGATGGAGGGACATGGGACAGTGACAGTCCTCCCAGGAGGGATGGATGGATGTATATCCTGGGAGTAGACATCCCCAGGAAGGATGGAGGGACACAGGGACAGTGCTGGTACTCAGCCCGCCTGGTTTCTCACTGCTCAAATTGTAATACTTGCTACTGAGGACCATCAAAATGCTGTTTTCCTGCAGGTGATGTGACTCCTTCCTCCTACAAGAAGCCATCCTCTGCCTTCTGCCTGTGTCAGGGCACATTGATGTGAACGTGGCTTTCGTACTGCCTCTATACACTCACGGGGGAGAAGCAGAGACGTCGGTTAGGCAGCATTTCTATCGACTTCACACCAACGACCCCCCGCACAACTTAAACACACAACTTCCATCTTGCACATCAGTCGCTGCCACAACAGCAATCGTCAAACAGGCACCTGAGACAGGAAACTTTGGCTTAATGCTGGATTTTAAGACTTCTCAGACAAAATGAAGAGCTATATTTTTATTTATATGAGGAACAGGAAGGCTGCCTTGGCTGGGGAGGATCACAGCTCACCACTGCTCCTCTACCCCCCCTGCCCAAGGGGCTGTGTCCCCAAGGGTCCCACCGGCTCGTGTCTCTCTAAGGACCGATGTGACACTGCCAGGATGTGTGGTTGCGACCAGGACTAGAAAACCACGGGCATGCAGAATCCAGTATTTAAAAGACAGACTAACGGTTTTGTTTGGGGATTTACGGGATTTTGTTTTTGTCAGACTGCAAAGTGCCATCCTGAGCCTCCTCTGCACCTCTTCAAATTTACATCTTTCCATAAAGCCTCAGGGCATCCCGCTTTCCGCTGGCCCTCACGTTAAGAGGAGAAATCAGGGATATTTGGTTGTAAGACACTCTTACCATTTGTTTCAGGATCTGGAAGGCAGCAAGGGCTGCAGGAGGAGAAACATCTCCCAGCTCCAGCAGCTGAACCTGGACCTGAAAGATTTTTACCCTTCCCCAAACCAGCCTCTGCCCAGTGCCAAACGACTCCCCAGCCTCCCCAGGAACGGTCACCAGCTGCATGTTTCTCATTTTCTGAGTGCCTGGCGCGAGGCACCGCGGGCAGCTCGCAGAGGCAGAAACCAGAACATAAAATGTTCTGCCGTGCTCCGCCACAAAGGGATGAACCCAAAATCCTCACACCATTACCTGTCCCGAAGCATCCAGTCCCGTCTCGCAAGCAAATTGCAAAGCCCAGCTCGAGCTTTTGATGCATTTGCACACAGGCATGGCAGATGAACCCGAGCAGGAATTATTAATGCCATCTTCAAAGCAGAGCTTGAATAGCGAGACATAAATACAGCCCGGGGCCCCGTACACAATGGGACGGGACTGCTCCCGCTTAGCAGGCAGCTTGCTCTGATGTTGAGCGATACGCAAGCCCTGCGGGGTAAAAGCCCGAATGCAATCACGGACCCAGACCACGCTGGTCTGTGCTGGCACAGAAGGACGACGGAGATGCTGCGGGGACCAGCAGCGGCACACGCCATCTTCTACCTCCAAGTGTTTGACTCGGCGATTCTACTATAAAGCCGCGTGAGCGGCTTAGTTATTTATTTAACTAAAAGCTTTTAATTATCTCTCTCACACACACATTGCGTAGGGCGGGGAAGGAGGGGGGGAATAATCAGCCTACAGCGGGTGACCCGCGGGTTCAAAGGAATTGTGTTTTTCATAGAAAGAGCTAACTAGCCCAAATCTGCTGCTGCTGCTCCCAAACCGTGCCTCATCTGCAGGGCTCTGTCCCCAGCGTATTCTGCTGCGGTCACAACCCAGGCTGACCTGATCTCTGCAAGAAGGACCTCGATTCGGGCAGAGTACAGGCTCCTCCCCAAGTCTGGGCTGTGGGTTTCCTTGGGGGGTCACGGAGGACATTATTTCATGGTGTGAAGCTGCTGGAAAGCCCATCTGACACCCCACAGCACTCCCCCTCGCCAACAGACAGAAGGAACTGCTCTCCAAAAACACACGCGTGGGAGGAGGCACACAACACGATGGCCACAGCACGCGACCGGAGGTGGGAGAGCTCCACGGCTGGCACATGCACTCCTACATCCTCCAGGTTCTGCATCGAGATCAGGGAGGTACAAAATACTCAGTCCCTTCCAAAAGCACCAGAGTTCAAGTGCTGCGCGACTTAATAAATTATAAATCATAAACCACTGCTGCAGATACTTGCTCTGAGCACAGCAGCAAAAGCAAGCTGGTGTGGGAATTTGTTTTAAAAGGCCTGTATCAGAAAGGCAGCAGGGTCTGGAGGAGTGCGCCCTGGAAAAGTACAAGTGCTTAAAACACTCACCCCAAGCCCAGGCAATCTTCCTCTCTGTGGGACTGCTTCATTAAAAAAAAATTTAGTCCATCTACGCAGGCGAATTTAAAGTATTTGCTTTTAATACATAATGCTAGCAGCGTTACGCAAGCAAAAATTCACATAAACAGAAAACAAGCGTAAACAACCGACTGAACGTAAAGAAACTAATAATATTAATCTGGATTAAGTACAAGCCATGCACATTCCTACCTAATCCATCCGACGGACAGAGATAAATCCCTGCTATGCCGCATCCTGCAGTTCTTTGCAACTTAAGGAACCACAGCACTGATCAAAACAGCAGAGCAGATGAGAAGTATAAGGTGAAATCTTTATGTATAGCCGCTTGCTTAATCTACACAAGATTACAGCAAAAGCCAAGCGCCAAGAAAGCAGAACAATCATTGCAACAGATCGCCAAACCCGGAGTGCAATTTCCACTCGAGATGCAAAGCTTCGCGTCGAGCTTCCCCAGAGAGATGCACAACAGCAACAAAACAACACAGCTCCAAGCCTGAACAATCTGAACCTCTGACATTTCTTAGCGCTCCCGAAAAGTTGCACAGGGGTGAACCGTGGTTAGGAGGAAGCCAGTGGATCTGCAGCGGAGTTTAAAAGCACAAAATAAGGTTTATAATAGGAAATTATTTGCATCCACAGTAGAGCTGCAGGCCCCTCAAAGGATACCTGATGAACACAACACCCCGAATTCATCACCACTCGTTACCACAGAGGTAAAAGCAGCCTGAGAAAGCAGAGCAAGACCAGCCCAACCCCTGGAGTACACAAACACAGCCTGGCCAGAGCTCCCCATGGCAGAGCAGAAACACAGCCCAGCCCAAGCTCCCCATGGCAGAGCCACACACACCTCCGCCGGCAGCCGGGTGGGAGGCTCCCGCTCCTAGGGGGTCTCTCCATTCCATGGGATCCCCTGGCCCAGCCACCTGGAGAGAGCCCAGAGCTCTCCCCATCCGCAGCATCGCCGGGCTGCACCAGCTTCTTGGGCTTTTTCCAAGAAATAGGTGACATGGTGGCAAAAGGCTGGAGAAACACCTGCTGTGCAGTGGAACGGGTCCTGCCATGGTTCCCCCAAAGGAAGAGGCTCTCATCAAACACCCCCCGTTAGAAAATGCACCAAGGAATGACATTTGAGGAGAAACTCCTGGCTATAGGGGACACACAGCCAACCCCTCCACTGACCTGCCCTGAGGATGAAGAGTTGGAAGTTTACTGACACCAAATATCCAAGATTCCTCTGAAACACTCAGTAACTCCTGGTGAAAACCTAATGCAGAGCCACCGTCCTCCATCAGCAACACTTCTGTCATCCACCCGTCAGCACATCAAAGCACACGGAGCATCCCAACATCCCGGGGCTGGGAGCCTGCAAGCTACCCCAGCAACGCTGTGACCACTAATGAGGGAATTTGTAAACACGGCTGCTTACCAGAGATGTAACATTACCTACCAGCCCATCAACTCCAGTGTCAGCTCAACAAGCAGTAAATGGGGCGTCAGAATAGATATGTTTTACTGCTTTCCAAAAAATCAAACACTGTCAAGTGAAAATATCACTCTGCTCATGCAGGCGAGCAGCCGGCAGCGCATTACCGGAGACAGGAGCTGTGGATTCAGAGCACAATAGGCTACAGCGTTGTTAGGCTTTGGGAACGAGAAACAGGCTGGGGAGAGCCCTTCTTCCCCTCGCCCCGGTCAGGAGTGCCCGACAGAGAGCCTGCTGCTGTCCCATCAGTGCTTTGCTCCTGGTAAGAATTTGGTTTTAATTGCAACTGTGAGATTAGATGAAAAACCCAGGTAGCTCCTGTTCTTCTGACCCAAACGCATACAGGAAATAATGAATGCATTTATGTTAGGAAAAAAAAAAAATCATCATTCTCTGTTTCATCAGGCTCTAAGGGAGTTTCAAAGGAAAGGAGTGCTATGTTTATCCTGATATTTACCTTCTGCCGCAGATTATCTCTGTCCATGGGGATCCTAGAAAATCCTCACCTTCTTTATTAAGGCCATGTCAGCAGGGATACGCAAAGGACCCCGCTGCCTTTTAAATCACACCGAATGCTCCAAATTGTCACAGAAACGTAACTGGAGATGCCAGAGGTTGGCACCGTGATGTACAAAAATAAACAGCAAGTGCGCTGGCAGCATCAACACCCAACACAAGCGGGACAGCCCCATGAACCACCACAACAGCGCAGGAAAACCTGCAATGGACTCAAAATACAGTTGTGCCAGCCATTGAAAAAAAAAAAGACAAAAAAAAAATACTATTGTACCTCCACAAAACAACCTCTCCAGGGCTGGGGCATGGAGGGAAGCAGCTCCCGGGGCAGCAACACACAAGTTGGATAATTGTGAAAGGAACCGCAGCGATGAACGGCGAGAGCAGCCAGCCTTGAGCCCCCCCCCAGCTCCCATCGATATACGGGCGCATTCTCCTCCCCTGAGATCCTACAGGATTATTTTTACATTCAGGAACTCGATTGTGAAATGAGAATCAACTCTTTAGGAGAACCATCCCTCCAGATGTGCGCAACTTACGCAAACAAAACCTAACACATTTAGAAAGCCTTAAAATCCTAAATATAAAAGCAAGTTAAGTCACAAAATGGTTCAGAAATAAGATTTTGCTTTGCTTCTCTGTATTTTTACCAATATCTTAATTAAATTATAACACAAAGGGTTTAACCACAACTGAACTATAATTTTCAGCACAACACCTACCCCAAAATTCAGTCTCTAAGAATTTTTCCTCTTGCACCTGGACATTCCATTCTTAAATAAAAAACCACCCCCCCCCCAAACCGCACAGAGCCCCTCGGCGCACAAAGGAGGAACAAGCTCCTTTTCCCCAAGAAACACTTCAGACCCGGTGCTTGGCCGCTTGCAGAGCAGCACGCACTCAGCACTCACTCACGGATGCGGCCAAGGCACGACTTTTACTCATTCCAGTCCCTTTGGAGTCGTTTTCACTGTGAAAGTTGCCTCACTGGAGATATAAAAAATAAAAATATGCCTTGGTGGAAAATCCTTCCAGGGGAAAATCCTTCCAGGTGAAAAGCGTTGCTGCCCAGCGAGCTCAGGTGTTTTCTCCAGCTGCAATTCCAAGGGGAGCAGGATGCACGGCCAGGGAAGAGCCTTCGCCCGGACAGTGCTGGACCACAGCCCCCACGTTCACCCCACGGGTGGGCGAGCAGGGTCCCAGCGGTTCGCAGAGCCCGCAGCTCTTCCCCGCCATGTCTCCTTCTTCCTCCTCCTCCTGCACAATGGCCTCCACGCAGAGCTGGGGACCCTGCAGCCGGCAGCCCCCGGCACCCACCACCCCAGGAAGGTGGGTTCCAGCTCCCTGGGGTAGTGTCCCCCCATTCTGCTATATCCTCCCCGTTTCTTGACTTCTGCAGAACCTGCCACCAGCCAAGCCTCAGCCTTTCGGTTTGCAGTGACGCACACACCCCCACGGAGAGCTCGCACACCGCGCTGTGCACACACGATACGCTGTGAGCACCGTGCACACGCAGGATGCACACACACTGTGCACACAGATACACTCTGCACACACAGGATGCACAC
>VZTO01019679.1:14800-30458 GCA_013400615.1 Syrrhaptes paradoxus
CCGCGCCGCGCACCCCCGGCCCCGCCCCCACCCACAACACTGTAGTAAGTTCCCATTGGTTAAGAGAAAGGGGCGGGGCGAGAGGGGCGCCTCGCTATTGGTGGAGGGGAAAGGGCGGCTGGCGGGGAGGGCGGGAGGAGCGGGAGCGCGCGCCCCCTCAGCGCTCCCCCCCCCCTCCCGCCGCCGTTTCTCTCCCTCAGGGCCGCCCGCGGGCGCCCAGCCCCTGCCCTGAGGGACCGCGGCCCTTCCCCGCCTCGGCCGTCCCCCTCAGCCCGGTGGAAAAAACCCACCCTGCTCCCCGGGGAGGGAGAGGCTGAAAGGACAGGATTACCGACCGCCGGCCCTCCCCGGCGCTAAGCCGATGGGGGAGTGGGGGGGGGAAACGAAAGGGCCGCGATCGTTTGGCGCCGCCCGGAACCGGGAGGAAAGGGGCAGGAGGGGCCCTGTCCCCGGTAACGCCGAGCGGGCTGCTCCCTCCTCCCTCCGTGACCTAGATTTTAGATACACATCGCCGTCTCCACAGAAAGTTGTGGCCCAGCTCAGAAGGGGAAGACCCGGGTCGGGGAGGGTGTTATGGGTTTCTTTTTTTTTTTTTTTTTTTTTTTTTTTNCATGAGACCCTTAGGAACCGAACAGGTACTGGCTCAGTCCATTCAGACATAATAAAACCACAACTGAGATGGTGAGTGCTTGGGTCAAAAAAGAAAACCCCACAGCCACGCTGGGGAACAGGCAGAAATGGGAGAACCAGCACAACCCACCCTCAAACCCTGCCCGCTGCCCTGAAACTATGCACCTAAGAGCACAGAGGGGCTTTTCCTCGCCTACACCCAAATTATAATAATTTATTTTTGTCCACCAGAGCTGTCCAGCTCTCTCTGCTACATACACCAGAGCAAAACGCTCCCCAGCTGCTTGTCAGCGCTTCCCGGGGCTCCGGCGAGGCTGCTGCCAGCCGGACCAGCTCGGGGACCAAATCCCTCTCAAATATTTACACAACCCGAAAAGACAGCACCACACTGAGGCCTCTCCGTTTGCCTCCCAAAGAGAATTAAGCTATTGAGCACATTATTCTGCTTGCATTAAGAGCAACCATTGTACCTCTTCATCAGCAGATAATACCTGGGGCTGACACACACGCTGGTCAGGACAGCTTCATCCTCCCGCCAAAGCCCTCAGAAGTACCGTCAGGACTGCTCACACACCAAGGATGCTCATGTGTGCCCAACAAACCCAATTTTCTAGAAAAATTAGCACTCTAGCAGCTATTTACCCCTTCTCTAAGCCTACAACACCAAGCGTTAAACACTCAACATGCACAACAGGGCAGCTCCCCCGTTGTCTCAGTCTTGAGATCGCCTATGAAAAGCTCCTTATTGGGAGGGGACGAGAGGTATTTTTGCCTTAAATCTGGACTGTCTGGTGGATTTCTTGGATTCATGAGCACATTCGATTCAAAGACACAGGCTGGGAAAGGTCTGGTGGCTGTAAGTCGCTGCTCCTACAGCAGGGACAGGCAGCTCCCCTAAAAAATGCCCTAAAGCTCCCGCTCCACTCCCTGCAGCATTAAATTAACACATTTTAATAGCCCAGGATGCGAATGGAGGAGCCTCAGGTGTTCAGTGCTGACCCACCACAGCTGCCTTTTCTACTGCTCGGCCATGGATGGGCTGGAAACAGATTGCATCAGAAGAGAAATGTGAGTCCAAAGAGCTTCAAGAAGAAAACCACCGAGCAAAGAAGCCACAATTTTTGGATGCAAGCGGTTGGCAACAGCTTCTTGCAATTAAGAAAAACAAGCAAACAAAACCACACTGCTTCGTCACAGCGCACACATGCACGCTGACCGACGGCAGATTGCAGATTACATGGAGAAGAGACCAGGGCAACGAAAACTCCGCATCAAAACGGTGATTTAACACCGCGCAGCACATCATCCACCACGCTCGGATCACCAGATGATCCCCAACTCCATCTGCCAGCGTCTGAGCACAGAGAGCAGCAGCTCCTGTATTTTGAGCCATTATTTCCCAAGTGAAGCATTTATCCACAGGGAGCACTAGCGCAAGCTGCCGCACATGCTGTGCACGAGGGCAAAGGATGCTGTTACCTCTTCAGACCCCAAACAAACAGCTGAGAGTTTGACTGGCAGGAGAAATTCAAGAGCAGCAGAGTCATCAGATATGAAAAGAGGCACGTGGTCTGTGCCACGAGAGAGCTTGGAAAATGTTCTCCTGGAGTAGGGCGATTTGAACCTAGGCCAAAGCAATCCTTTTGTAGGGAGCAGAAAAAAAGGAGAAATAAAAAACAAACCCCACAAAACAAAACAAACACGCTTCTGCATATGGAAATACCACCAACGCCACACTTCTGCTGTAAATTGCTGGCTTAGCTTCTAACCTTTTCCTTCCTACACAGCCCCAAGCTGACCTCTGAAATCCCATAAAAGTAATGGAAATTTCTTAAATTCTTCACCATAAGAACGGTTTGCCCTGTGCCAGGTCCAGATTGCAAATATTTAAAGAACTCTCCCAGTCATAGCTGGTTTAAGTCCCTTTATAGGAGTCAATTACAGATCGAGAATTACTTTAATAAGTCAGGATTTCTTGGTATTCGCTGCTGGATACAGGAATAAGGAGAGGAATTATATTCATCTGAGGCATGTGTTTGTGGTCTCTAAGGCAGAAGCTGCTCCTTGCGAGCAGAAAGGCTGCTTGGGGAGTGCCCAGATCCTCCTGGACTCGCTCAGTGCCAACGAACTGGGTCACAACGGAGAACGACGCCAAACCCTACCCTCTGCTTGTTCAACGGGCACGCAGCTAGCAAGCGGCTCAGAATTACGTGCTGTAGCATCTTAAGAGCATCTAGACACTAGATTAAATCCAGCTCAAGTTCTTCACAAAAAGAAAAATCCTTTGTGAGGTGATCCAGGGCTCTGCATCTCCCCGCAGGACATGCTGCTGGTAGGATTTGTCACCAAGGCTCCCAATTTACACCAGTGCTGGTGAACACTGTGCCTAGAGCATTACTGGCACAAATCACAAACTGCACAGAGCTCTCCTCGCCCCAAGGAGCTTTTCTAGGTGAGGAATTCCCAATCTAAACAAAGGAATAGTGCATCACACTGGTATCCATGCTCCCTCCCCCAAAGCAAGCAGGATTGCAGGTGAAGATAAATGCCACATTCTAGGAAAACAAAGAAATAAAGCTGGTCAGCTGAATCATTTATCCACAACTGCTCTAAATAAGCTGGTTCTGCCTATATTACGCGCATATATGCGTGCCACAACAGGCATATTCAGTTTACGTGCCACGTTCACACACTTTGCTGCGAAGCCACAGCCTCCAGAGCAGCAGCAGCCATTTCAGGAGAGCAAACAAGGTGGGAGGCGAGCAGGTGGCTCAGTTCTGCCAGTTACTGGCCCTCTGCCCTTGGCTCCTCTTCCGAGATCTCCTGTCACCATCAGCAGTGCTGCTCCGGCTGAGAGCAGAAGGCCAGGATGAGGCAGAGAGGAAATCTCCCTTTGACTTCACAAGCTTCAGTTTACCGTAAAGCGTTGATCTAGAGCAGAGATATTTCAGGTGAATAATTTACCCAGAAGGAAGGGGTGCTCCAGCTAACGCCGTGTTTCTGCAGCGCTCGCCCCTCGATTTAGCACACGAAGCAGCAGGCACAGCAGAACTCCCTGCCAGAAAAACCCTCCAACAGCCTGAACTGCAAAGGCAAGAAATTTTCACAAAGAACTAGACCACGCTGCACCGCTTTGCTACAACACGCGTGTGCGCCATGAAGGCAACCTGGAACGTCAACACTCACCTGGCTCGGTATCAAGTATTTACCCAAAGATTAAATCTAGTCCAGCCCATCACGGCACTCTCCAAAACCAACAATCGATTCATTGTTGAGCGAGTTATTAAAGGGCCAAGCAGCACCCTCCATAGTTAGACATGAAATGATTTTGCTACTCTAATTCCACTTGGCATCACGGCAGTTAGCCTCAAGTTTTGCTAAATCCAAGCACTCCTCCTGACATTTTCTGTGTAGTTCCCAACTGGACAGTTTTCCTGTTGGTTTTTTTAACAGCAGGAGTTGTATGTGCCCTGTGAAGACCACTGTTGCCACACTAAAACCCCACGTTCTTTCCTGCGGGCAGAAGAATCCAGTTTTCAAGCCACTACATCTTTTTGGTACTGGGCTGGCTTATGCGGATACCTTTTGGGGAGATGGGGATGGCTGGGCAGTGAAGCTTGTACACTTAGGAATTCCCACCCCACCCAGAATCTGCTTAATTTATGCAAAAAGTGTGGGTTTCGTCAGTTTGTGTGAAGTTGATGTTCACTTGAGTCGCTGACTGCTGCGTCTTGCGGCACAGCAGACTACCTCCAAGAAGAAAGAGGAATAAAACAGACGAAGAGGAGCATCAGCTCTCTCCAGGCTGCGTGCCAGCGCAGGGAAGAACAGCTCCCTGGAAAGTCAGCTTTGTTCCAGGGCTTAGAGACGGTGTGTAAAGCACATTTCTGCCAAGATGCACCATTTAAAGATTAGAGGAGGTCAGCTGCAGACTGCAGGATCGAGTTTTCACATGGTGAATGTTTCTACATTGAGAGAGAAATTATCTTCCCTTTAAGGATGGGTAGGAAGTATTAAATGTGCGAGCGGCTGCACTTAGAGGATCTGGAAAGCGCAGATTAAAGGCGATGCTGTGAATACAACCAGTGCAGGCTCAGGAAAAGGCAGAATCAGTGCGGCACGAGCCTGAGCTCCAGAAACAGCCCAAGAAATGGACTCAGCCATGGAAAGAGCCGTTGCAAGAGCCACAGCCGGCCCAACGGCATGCTGGCCTCCATCAGGTCACGAGTTCCCCCTCGTTTCAAGCACTCACTCATTTTTCATTCCCTAGCAGTCTTCGCGAAAAGAAGACACGACTAAAAATAGAGGAACCGGCTCACACCGAGTGCTCGACTCCCTGCCCCTTGTTAATAAATTCCAGGAGACGCTGCTGGAAACCTCTACATTTGGGCAGCGGGAGGAAGCTCAAGCCTTTGCACCAGCCTCCTAAACCAAACCTGAGCAGCCAGCTTGGCCAGAGGCGCAGCTGTCACTTCAGCAGGGGACAAGCTCAGCTATGCAGCCTTTGTCAAAAAAAAAAAAAAAAAAAACAGTTAGTGCCACCTAGGGACCAGCGTTACGGCAGGGAGGCAGAAGAGCCACACCACAAACAAAGGATGTCAGCCCCTGATTTACTCCTTGCAGGGACGAGAAGCCAAACTGCAGAGAGGAGAGGCTCTGCTCTATTTAAACAACACCAAGCAGGTGTTTCTTTGAGCTGCAGCTTCTCCCCAGAAAGGCACTGGGTTAGGTGAAGCTCTCACCGAGGGCTGCTCAAGATTTGACTCCGTACTGTTAAGCTCCTCATTTAGGCAAAGAGCATCCTTTGGCTTCAAAATATTCAGAGGTCTTTGCTTCAGCGAAGGGAAGTTTCAGGATCAGGGTTTATTCAGGACTGATGTGCACCCAGCAGTAATTCAGATACTCGGCGGCGAGCCCTCCAGTCTGCACTCGGACATCACTCGTTATCCAAAGGTGGGGAGGGAATTCACCCACGCCATGAACCCAGCACTGGGCAACCGACAGCGGTTTGTCACTGCAGGCGAGACTGCTCATCAGCAAGGGACACTTGGCAAGACCTAAATTTTATTTAATTAGGACTTTAGCTGTGGAGAGCACATTCAAGTTCTAACCAGAGCACAGGCTACCTTATTTCTCCCACAAATAAGAGCTGAAGCTCTGCACCACCTTGCTCAGCGCTACGTCCCCATCTCCCTGGCCATTGCAGGGTTTGTCTTAAGCTACTAACGGGATCAGAGTCGTCACCCCGAGCCCTTTCTGCAGATGATCCCACCACCTAATACCGCACAGCCAAAGTCTACTGAGAGAGGCACTTCTGCAGGTGTGCGATGATTAATTGGTGCACATTTCCATATCAGAAATAATAAAAAGAAAGGCTCTTCGGCTTGGTTGAAATGCAGGATATTAACCTTTGAAACCGGCAGTCATGGATACCAGCTTCAGAAAGATTAATATCAATAGGACAAAATCCCAGAGGATAGCATCGCATTGCTGCCAGTTTTTCTGGAGCTTTACAAAACATTTTGAGGCTTTATTGAAGGTCATATCTTTCCATGCCCATTTTATAAACAAAATCCAAAGTGGCTCAGCTTTATAGGCGGAATCCAAGCACTGGGGGAGAGGGAGAGGGAGATCAGAAGGTGCAGAGGAAAGCTGTGGGTATGGATGGAGAGACTGGAAGAGGGCAGGAAACATGCTTCAGCTGAACTGTTGCCATTGTCATAGTTAAATGTCAAGAGCAGACACCCACCACAAAGGTTTGTTACTGAAATAAATAACATTAGTCTTAGTTCAGCAGTTCTGCAGGTCCACAGAGGCTGCAAGTTAACACAGTGTACACGGGAAATTTTCTGAGCAAGAGACACAGCAACAGCTTTGAGATTCACACTACCCAGATCTTACCCCCGCATTCAGCTTTCACCATGGACTGCAGCAGAAAGAAGCTAATAATCATTAAGCTGCCATCTTTTATTTCTAATTATTTGTCTCCACAGCAGGGTTCCTCCCAACCATCAAGCACAAGGGAAGCGAGTCTCAAAGGAGGAACTGTTTTGAAGAGGGCTTGCAGCTGCCGCTGGGTGAATGGCTCTCCAAGAACAGTAGCAACTGCTACACGCTGCTGGGAGGAAAGCATCTCTGTTTAGGCTGGCTTTCAATGTTGGTTTTTAGGTCAACTAAAACAGATTTTGTTATGCAACAAGAGATGCAGAAAGCTCACTTGCTTTTGAGGTTTTGCTTTCATTTAATGAGGTGGTAATTCAGAAGGCAGCGCTGCTATTTTAAACCCCACAATGAGAACTATTTCACCGCCTTACAAAGCGCTAAAGCGAAACTGCAGCGCTAAGCCAGCCCTAGGACTTGACACCGCATCGGATTCTGATGGTCTCTTCTGAAGGGAAGGAGATGCCCTCTGACCGCATTCCAGGACAGGTTCAGAGCAGAAAATCTCCCCGAAAGGCAGAAAAGCAGGAGAGACCTTATTTGTTCTTCCTCCTTGAGCTCTACATGAATAAGAATTAAGGTAAGACCTGCGCTCACAACACAACTGCTGTCCTGAAGCAATGCCATTCCCTGGGTGCCCCATGAATTAAGGGGCAGCAAGAAACAATTTCATGCACAGATAAACTTTAAGATCACGACGTGGAGCTCCCAGCATCACCAGTGCACGGACAGACCCAGCCCAGCAGCAGCCCACTAACAGACACGCTGCGCTTACCAACTCCTTCTCCACAAAGACACCTCTGAACATTTTTTCAGCCCAGCGCACAACCTCACTTCAGATTTCTTGACAGGCTGCAAATAACGGGAACATATGTGAATCGTAGCTTGAAGGTCAAGAGCACAACGAGCACAACCTCAGACGTCACAGGCTCTCGCTGCACTTGCATCTTCAGCATTTTTCTTCATGGTTTCTGCCCCCAGCTCCCCGCTGCACATCCCTCGCAGAAGCTGCTGGTGTGTTACTTTTAGGACGGATGCCCAACAGTTTTTACCAAGCCAGGAGAGATGCATGATCCTATGCATTTTGTGTTTGCCTAAGGGATAAGCCAGGCAACCCGAGCCTGCCGGTTTCTCTGCTGGGTGAAGGTCAGGGCTGCCCCGATCAGTGAAGCTGTGCCACACAGCCTCTCCCTCTGCCACGACTAACGAGGCACCGCTTAGCTTTCCTGGTTGCTGACCAAGATTAAGACCAAGTATTCAGCAAGCAGCAAATTTCTCCTCGTAGCAGAGTCAAAACCCCAAAAGCCAGTCATAAGCAGGAGCACTGAAATGCAATTCTCTGCCCTCTGCACAGCACACGAGAGACGACACGCGGCTCGCGCAGACAGAAGTCGCAGTGAGACTGCTCTGGGGAGAGCAAGCCAGGGGCTGTTTGGGTTACCAGCTTTCCCCAGGGAATAAATTCACCCTTGACCAGTCTTGTCACACAGCGAGATGGGTGACAGTGTCCTGAAGCTCTGCTCAAGCACACAGGAGGAAGACCCCGCTGCCGGTGACCTGGTGCAGGACACCCTGGCCCAGCTCCAGCTGCTGCGCTGGCAGAGCCATGGCTCTTGCTCACCCATGCCAACCATCACAGGAGTGAGCGCTTGCATTTTGCTCCAAACACGACCTCCCAGCCAGCCCGCTGCCAGCCTGCCTTCCTTGCCGCTACGCTTTCTGTGCGGAGGAGTTTTATTCTGCATTCAAGTGATGGCTGAGTGTTTGATGGGGATGGGAGCTCAGCACCTCTGATCAAGGCAGGTTCTCTAGTTAATTAATGATCCTTCTTTTAGAGAGCTGGAAGGAAAGAACAGCTCATTCAGAACAGGAGACAGCTGCTCAGCTTCCAAATATAGTGCTGCACTTACTTCGGTGTAAGAACAACAGGTTTATGCTCAGGTTTGATTCACCTCTCCTGCCCTCCCCTGTGAGGCATCATCTAATAACGCTGAGAAGAATAAAGCTGTTCCCAGCACCTTCCTCTGCTTGCCCTTCAGTCTTCCATCAGTGACCCACAGCACATGGAGTGCTTGGGCACGGGGCAGAGCTGCTCTAAATACGCTCAGTCCTTTCTGGGAGAAAGGAGAGGGTATTACTGGGGACAGGACAGGGGAAAGGTTAGCAGGAGGATACTTTAAATTTTAAAAAAAAAAGTCAATTAAAACTTCTGAGGTTTCCAGAGATCGCAACCACAATGCAAAGGCACCACTGCGTCCAGAGAACCAGCTTTACCGAGCAGAGAACCCTTCCTTTCCCCCACTCTGAGCACACACCTTATTTCGAGAGGTTTTAACAGCCCAACAGCACCTTGCAGCCAGGCTCAGACACCAAACCTCTGCTGGGAAACCACCAGAACCCACCCCACCAGGGCAGCCTCCCTCTGCACAAAGCAGCATCTCCACGAACACACGCTGGAAACACCCGTTGCCTGCCGTGCTTCCCCAAGCTCAGCACGCATTTCCCCTCCTCTCCTGCCAGAAGGGCCCCGGGCTCCGCTGCGTGCCCTGCGATCCCCGCGCATCTGCGAGTCTGCAGAGGGGGAGCCAGCCCAGCGCTTCCGAGCGTCCCGTACACAACCGCGGCACTGATTTACCGTCAACAGCTGTACGGAGGAATCTGGGGACGAACAGGGAGTACTGCTTTCCACCACCAAAAACATTTTCACTTCCATTTGCTCACTTGCCGGCACTTAGCGTGCTTTTATCACCGGGTCAGCACTCTGCAGCCCAGGCTGGCAAGAAAAACTATTGCTGGGAGTTTGTTCATGTTATAAACTGAATTATAAATTCTATTAAGTGCTTTTCAATATCCAAAACCTTCACACATACACACACACAGGGTAAATCCTGCTGTTTGATAACAATCATTGCTCCAGCATTTAAGATAGAATAAAGAGATCAGGTCGTTATTTAAGTCCAAGTGATTCGTTTGGGCCGTTTCCCCTCTCGGATCTAACGCAGCAGGTACTTACCCGGAGCCGAGGCAGCAGGGCAAAGCACGCAGGCGAGGCACCACAATCCATCACGGGGCAGTGTGCAGAGGAGAAAGAAGAAGAGACACTGGTTAATAAGCAGTTCCAAATAAACATGAAAAACCCCACGCTCCCACCAGAAAAAAATCCCTCCAGCCACACAGCCAGGTGCTCACACTTGTATTTCACGCGAGCGCGGCAACCGGAGTTCACAAACGCGAACTTTGGTGGCTGACTCTTCCCAGAACCGAAGGTGGAACCGGACGTTCACGTTGAGCCACTTCTTAGAAATGTAAACACCAAGTGGGGAAGGAAAAAAAAAAAAAACACCCACCACATCAGCCTAACGTTAGTTAACGCTGATAATACAGAGAGCAGTGACGCAAGTGTCCCACGCCTGCCAGCCTCCGGCGAGGACGGGCTCCGGAGCACGGCACAGCACGGGTGAGGAGCGCCGAGCCGGGCTGGAGACGCAGTGAGCGGTGCCGAGCCTCCTGCGCTTCTGTGTCCGTCCGGCCCCTCCAGCCTTACATAACTTTTCGTGCAAACTTCTCCAGGGGATGGACACAGCCCAGCGCTCCAGCCCCAGCTCCGCAGGGCTCCAACTGAGCCCTCTAGTGGGCTTTAAACCTCTACAAAACACCCAGAGACTTAATTTAATTAACGCTCTGCCAGAGGCCTCTAAACCCTAATCCTCTCAACAAAAGCATCATTAACTAAATGAAGAGATCCAAGAGAGCAGCGGTGCTCTCAGCCGCAGCCAGGCTCCAGCGGGCACACGCCGGGGCCGGAGCAGGATGCCGAAATCCAGCCGGATCCTCAGACTACGCCACCGCCCCACCGAGGGTCCAGGGATGTGCACGCAGGGGAGTCCAGCTCGGTGCTGTGCTGCTCCGGGAACGGGACTCTGCACTTCCGTCCTGCCGCCTGGAGAGCCACCGCAGCCATCCTTTGGGATGCACCGCGATGCTGACAGTCTCCATCGAGACACAAACCCCAAACAGCTGAACCAGGCGAGGATTTAGCCGGAGCGCTGGTTGGTTTTAAGAGTTGTTATCCACTGATGTCAAGAGCCTGGCAAGCAGGTGGAGGAGAGAGAGCTCTCCTTCCAAGAGGCACCTTGGTCCTTCAACCGAAGGCTGGAAAAACATCTCCCTCTCTCCTGGCCCTGCCAGCACCAGCAGCAGGAGGGGTTTTCCTCATTTAAGAGCGGGGCGTATGTTGGCAGAAGAATTTAGAGCACACAGGGTGCAAGGAAAAGCCTTTACAACGGTTCCCAGCCACCAGCTTCACCCCAGGGAGACAGGGCTGGAGATTTGGGGCTGCCCATTGCAGGTGGCTCTCGTGGAAAGCCACCTCCAGCACCTGAGCCACGCAGGATCCAGAGCAGCCGCATGAGACTGCTCATCAGTGCGGTGAACAGAAGAGCTTAATTACAGGGCAGGGACCATTCCCTCTGGGTTCGATGTCAGCAGGAGCCTCGGTGGAGCCATGGTGCCCCACAGGACAGGCGTTCCTCAACGGGGCCATGCTGCCCCACGGGACAGGCGTTCCTCAACGGGGCTGTGCTGCCCCACGGGACAGACGTTCCTTGGTGGAGCCCACAGCAAGTGCCGCCACTGCCTGCACCACATGCAGAGCCTGTGGTTGGGGGATCCTGGTCCAGGCTCTGCAATGAGCTGCTGAGTTTCAGGCTTGCAAATGTCAGAACCCAAAGCAAGGAGGACCTGAGGCGTTGGTTGCAAAAAAGCTCCTCTGTGAGCACCCACCTGCACAGGTCTCTGGAGATGCTGCTACAGCCCACCTAAAGGTGCTGGTCCCCTGACTTTGGGGTGTGTGAGCATCCCAGTCTCATCAGCAGCTTCTGAAGCTCAAAGTCAAGCTCCAGACGCTGCGTTCACCAGGGCAGAGATGCAGCAGCTGCTGGCAGGACAGCCTCACACCCCGGGGGCTGCCACAACCTGGGGCAGGGATTTTAGGGTGGCCAGGAGATGCTTTAGCACACTACTGCCTCCCCCAGAGCAACGCAGCTTCCCCAGAGGGACCTCAGCCCTCCACGGTGCCGGCCAAGCCCATTGCAGACCCTCTGGGTCTGTACGCTGGAAAATCACCAATTGCCGCTGCATTTTCACCAAGTGCCTTTGCTCTGCCCCCTCCCTGCAGCTTTTTGGGACATGCCTCCAGGACAAAGCTGACACCTCGCCCGAAGATGCAGAACGACTGTTCCAGAGCCGCCAACGCTGTCCTGCTTTGACCTGCGGCAGTTTTCGGCAGACACAGAATAAGCAATCCTCTCCACGTTCACCTCCTGGAATAAATCCCAAGAGCTCCCGTCTCCGCAGCCCAGGCAGGAACACAGATGGTCACGGAGATTAAAACAGAGAGAGAATTAACCGCCCCGTGCAAATGAGCCTCTCCATCCAGCCCAGCGCTGCCAGGTGGTTGGAGGTACAGCGCTCGGATGTGATCATCACGGTTTGCTGAACTCTGATAAAAGCCTCGTATCAACCAGAACAGGGGCCGGAAAGCCGAGAAGTTTGAAGGCAGTTTGTAGGGGAGGCAAGATGTGAAATGCCCGAGCCAGGCAGCTGCCAGAACCACATTTGCCTCCTGCTACAGCAGCAGAAAAAAAAACAGGGGCACCAGGAAAAAGCCACAAAAAAGAAAAAAAAAGAAGAAAAAAAGTGGCACTTCTGCGCTCGGTTATGTGGTGTGTCCCCACCCAAAGGCACCTCGGGTGGATCAAGCAGCGCTGCAACCCCCACGTGAACCATCCGCAACCCCGGACACTGCCCCGACCCCTCAGCAGCGAGGGAAACCCACACCAGCCCCCCACCGCCTGCCCTGGGAGGCTGAAGTCTTGGCACTTGGCTGAGGCTCAGGATCTGTCTGCACAGCACCCCGGGAAGGATCCAACCATCTCACGGGGACAAGGGACTTTCCCGAGAAAGGGAGCCTGCACCCCAACCCACGAGCGCATCAGCATCGCCAGTGACAGGTTTAAACCTTTTTATTTTTACCCAAAACCAGGGAAAAAATTGTGCAAGGAGCGGACTGCTGGCTCAGCCACATCCCAGCCACCAGTTGGTATTTTGAAGGGACAGGTTTTGAGCTATGCGGTGACACAGACGACCGCGTTCGCTATTCCAAACCTCCACCCCGCACCCCAGGAAATCCCCGAGCGGCGCTGGGCCCATCTGCCAGCCCGCTGCGAGGCTCCTTGCGGCCGCAGCTTGGGCGAGGCTGATCCTGACCATCTGGGAGAGGTTCCCCTCGGCATCAGACACGGGCTCCTCCGGCACGACATCGACACAGACGGAGAAAGTCACGTTCCCGCCCAACGCAGCTGCGGGCCGGGCCAGCATCTGCTCCCCATCGCTCCCGCGCTCAGCATCCGAGCTCACGCAGATGCAGGGAGACGACTCGGGTTCTGAAACACCCACAAACACCTTACCCCGTTCCAAGGGGTTTTGGGGAGCAGCTCTAGGAATTCAAGCCCTTAAAGGTGAGCGGCTAAACCCCCGCTGCCATCAGGGGACAGTCCCCACGCAGGGATCAGCTCGCGGAGGTCACGTCCGGCACGATAAACGCTGTAACTCATCATCAACGCCGGCCTGCGGTGATGCTTCAGGGCATCGGTCCACCCCGGTTCCAAATTATTCCAAGCAGAACTCGGGCTGTAATCGAGCTCAGAGCTTCCCCACATCTCCTATCCCACGGCGGCGATGCACTGGCTGGTTTGTGACACCTCAAGGTGGCTTGAACCCCGCTGCGGTCACAGCTCGGTCACTCTGGAGGCACCCCCTGGCTCCAACCCNACTCACCTCACGTCAAGACCGGCACGAAACAAACCTTGTTCCTTGCCACCAAGCCCGGCTTTCCCGGGAGCGGGAGCAGGAGGCGGGTTTTTAACATCAAATCAGAGAATCATTAAGGCTGTAAAAAGACCTCAAGGATCACAAAAGACCTCAAGGATCAGTTTCTCAGTCGCCGCTTTATGAACAGGAGCAGAGAACATTTTATCAGGATTTGTTCATTTCCTGGAACGGTGCACAGGGCATCAGGGGCTTCCTTGTGTTGGCCGAAGGCTTCGGGATGAGCAAACCCAGGAGCAAGGGCAGGAGCTACACCCCAAAATGCTTCCCAGGGGCCAGGTAATGCCGCAGGCCAGCGCGGGGCTGGTTCCCGACACCCTCAGTATCCTCCCGGGAGCTATTTCCCAGCTGCCTTCAAATCCCCAAGCTGCAGGAAGCGGCAGCAACAAACCTAAGAGATGAATAAGCAAAATAAATCACCCCAAGCTCCCCTCCAGCCTCTCCCCCCAAAATCTGGAGGCGAGAGGCAGCGTCAGAGCTTTCCCGGAGCAGCGGGGTCCGACTCCCGCCCAGCTCAGACCACTCAAAGCCGTTCCGACCCGGCGTTTTCCAGCCCGGAGCGCAGATGGTGCCGGCCCCGTGCCTCCCGTCTGATATTTCAGGATTTTCTCGGGGGGCATCAGGAGGGAACTGGAGGCAAACCATGTTAATTGGATCGACCAAGAGCCCTCCACGGCCCTATAAAGCTGCGAGCAGCTGCTCAGAAACTCTTGTGAACCACAAAAAATAGCTTCCTCTAAGGAGCAGGCGTGGATTAAACGCCACAAACACCCTTTTCTTTGTGCAAAGAGCATTGCAATCCCAAAACAAAACCCAGACCCACAGATCAAACCAGGAAATTCAGCAAACTTTGAGCAGCAACAATAGCAGGAGGATTTTCCAGACCTTCCAGCTTGTTCTGCAAGTCCCGGATTATGTAAAGCGCGGCTCTGCCATTGTCGGGGAAGCCGCGGTGCCGCTCGGGGCCGGAGCCAGCTGGCACCACGCTGCCCTCCCGGCGCTGCCCGTCCCGGCAAAGGCGGCGGGGTCTTGTGCAACACCCCAAATTCCTTCCCAGGCACCTTCCACTGCTGCTAGTACCACGTGGCAGCAACCGCCTTTCGTTTTACACCTAATTATTTTGTGCTTAATCATCTTCCCAGGGGCTGGAGTTGTTTTCCATCCTGCCTGGACTTTGGGTACCCAACCAGCTGCCGCAGGAGCGTCTCCTTTGTGTCTCCGGGGCGGCTTCACCGCGCCGTGGTGCAGGATCCCTTCCATCCTTGAACTAATCCTCGGCTTTTCTGCCGGTTGGGACACGCCGGAGGGGCGAAGCGATTATCGCTGCACACACATCCTCCGGGAAAACACCACGAGAGGCTGGACTCGTTCCGCATGCGGCACCCGGCTGGGAAAAGCCCCTTGGCAGCATCCCCGCTGCCCGGCTCCACGCACGGTCACCGTCTCGGTGTGTTTGCCTAATTAAGCCCTAACAAAGCCGCAGAGCTCTATCATTGGCCTGGCCGGGGAGCAGATGTGCCCCCTGAACCCTGCGCTGCCCGGAGAAGCCCCCGGCTGTCTCTGGGGTGAATCAGCAGGAACAGCTCCGGCCGGGATGCTCGGCCCTGCGAATTCCCGACCCCGCTGCTCCGGCAGAGCTGGGGAAACACAAATCCTCTGGTNACAGTCCCCACGCAGGGATCAGCTCGCGGAGGTCACGTCCGGCGCGATAAACGCTGTAACTCATCGGCTGCAACGCCTGCCTGCGGTGATGCTTCAGGGCATCGGTCCACCCTGGTTCCAAATTATTCTGAGCAGAACTCGGGCTGTAATCGAGCTCAGAGCTTCCCCACATCTCCTATCCCACGGCGGCGATGCACTGGCTGGTTTGTGACACCTCAAGGTGGCTTGAACCCCGCTGTGGTCACAGCTCGGTCACACCGGAGGCACCCCTGGCTCAAACCCACTCGGGTCAGCGGTGGCCAGAGGTAATTAATTACCCACACGAAACGAGTGAGAAGCCACCTCTAATCAGAGGATGGATTTGTGCCATCAGGCCGGGGTCCCTCCTCCTCTTTTTGCTGCTTCCCAAGGTGCCAAACTCGCCTCACGTCAAGACCGGCACGAACCAAACCTTGTTCCTTGCCACCAAACCCGGCTTTCCCGGGAGCAGGAGCAGGAGGCAGGTTTATAACATTGAATCAGAGAATCATTAAGGCTG
>VZTO01019681.1:20265-31402 GCA_013400615.1 Syrrhaptes paradoxus
TAAGCTAAAAGAGGGTAAATTTAGACTAGACATTAGGAAGAATTTTTTCACTATGAGGGTGATGAGACACTGGAACAGGTTGCCCAGGGAGGTTGTGGATGCCCCATCCCTGGAGGTGTTCAAGGCCAGGCTGGATGAGTCTTTGAGCAACCTGGTCTAGTGGAGGGTGTCACTGCCGATGGCAGGGGGGTTGGAACTTGATGGTCTTTAAGGTCCTTTCCAACCCAAACCATTCTATGATTCTATGATTCTATGATTCCCTGCTCATTCTGGTAACTCTTATAGTTAATAGATGGTGCAAAGGCAAATATGCATTTGATTACAGAAAAAAAAATTTAAAAAAGAGGGTGATTTAGTAAGTGTGCTCTATTAAGCATAAGAAATTAGGACTGGTTCACTTGTATTACTAGTTTGTAATACAATTAAGCAAATTAGGGAAATTGGGTGCCCAATTGCCATTCAGGCCTCTAAAAATATATTCCGCTCGGGAAGTTCTGTTCAAGAATCATGCTGGACTCTAAATATGACCATCAATGTCATTGACTTCATTGCTTAACTCCAACCTCTCCAACAGATTGAAACCAGCAGGTACCAGTGTGACACTATATAATTATCCAGGATCAAACAGACACTCGTTTTTTTACTTCCTTCACTGTCTGATCTCTGCATTCAGACCGTGAATATAAGAGGGTCTCCACCATTTCACTAAGGCATTTCTGTGCTCAACATAGCATCCATAGCAACAATTCCTCACAGCTCCTTGCACCATGAAAGATTAACAAAAATCCTCATTAACAGAAGGATAATCCTTTTGGTCAATCCACTGACTAAATGGCCTTTCTGGTCATCCTGATGGTGCCCTGCATTGTAGTGGAACTCAGACAGCCTTGCTGCCGTTGGGCAGCAGAACGCCAATTATCTCTGACAACACCAGTGATTAACTTTGATGATACAGATGCTTCTGCAGGAATACATCGTTTACCACCCCTACTATTCTGTGACCTTTATTTCCCACTGCAGATAAGCCTTTTTCAGAATAATAATGGCCATGGTCAGCATGCAAATCTTACTTTTAATTCTTTCTCTCTTTCTTTCCATTTTCATTTTAACATTTTATAAGGCCCCATGGACATTTAGTATAAGTTTTTAAGAATGCAGGCTGGCTTCTGTGGTCTATAGCTGAGGAAAACTTCAGTGGATGTAAATGCAGGTTTCACCTATGAAGACAAGTTATGGCTTGGTTTTTAGTTCTTGGGTTTGTGATAAACCCCCATGTAGATCCCCCAGACAGAACCTGGGATCTTCTCAGAGATACACTGAGGCACCCAAAATTGCAAATTGATCTTCAGCCTCCATCAGACTTCCTTTTTACACTTTCTTTAAAAATACAGCTCTTCTGTGTTTCACTTCAAAGTGGAGTGTGTTGCTCATCACAACTTTGTAGTGAGCTTTTGAAGCTTCCATCCTCTGCAGAAGTTAAACAGAAAGTATTAAAAGCATTAATTGCTTCATATTTGCCTAGTATCAAGAAATAAAATTACCTTCCAAATGTATTCTTACTTCCTAGCACTTTTTGCCTACATTAAGTATATTTCTTGAATCTCTTTTCAGCTGTCCTCCATGTTATCAGAAATTTGCAGCTGAAGATTTTAGTGTCTCTTGTCTGCCAGTCAGGGTAATTTATTTCATTTTGTTTATAACTCAGATCACTCGGTTAATTGAATGTTTTTCTGTTGATACATTATGAACAATATTGTCCATGCCTGTTTCCCTCTCTCTAAAACTATCATTTTGTTTTACCATAAATTTGTCTTCAGAACAGATTTTGCTGTATTACTATTTATGTCTGATAAATGACTCTGGAATGATTCATACTGTTGTGGTCATTGGGTGTTTTGACTGGCTTTGAGGACACAGGAATAAAAACTATCTTGGTTCTTAAAAAGTTAACTGTTCCAGCTTTCCCCAGGTGGGGGAAACATGCTTCCATAATTTTCATCTGTTGTTCAAGAGAGTGTCATGATCATCACAAGTTTTGAGGTACTTTGTTTTGTTTAATTGCTACTGAAGTGTTGTGTGGTGAAGGAAAAGAAATCCAATTTCCCGTTTCAGGAGATAAGAATGATTTATCCTGTTCAAGTTTAGAATAGCATAAAGAGTCTGTGAGATTTTGTTCTTGACATGAGATATCCTTGTAGGTCATTGGTAGGTAAGATTTCAGGACTTATATAAAAAGTCAACATTCATATCTTAAAATTAGTGGTCTTTTTGTCATTCTACCAGTATGTAGTCTATATGAATAATCCTGTGGAATGGGGTTTTTCTTGTTTTGTTTTGTTTTGTTTCATGTTTTGTTTTGTTTTGGTTTGTTTTTAAAAAGAACTGTTGTCACCTTAAGTAGGTATGCACAAGTTGTTATAGTCTCATTCATTACTCTGTGATGAAGGAACAGACACATGGAGCAAACATCTTATGCTTTGTATGGCACTTGTGAAACATTTTCCCCAACATTCGATACAAACACTGTACTATCCTGATACCATGTCTTGTAGATAACACTTTTGGATCTCTTGTTACCATAACAACAGAATGAAAAGAAGGAGGTTAATATAGTATTTAATTTTTTCTCTCTGTTTATTCCTTCATCTTAATATTGTCTTATTCACTCTGAAGATACTTACATTAGAGTTCAATTGGTGAAATATAAGTATCAATTATGCAGAGTTCAATATGGAGTGGGGGGCCGAGAGACAGGACTCATAATTTTAAATGAGAGCAACTGATTTCTCCCTTAGGAACTGTATTTGTTCCACAAAAAAGCAATTCAGTCAACTTCATCTTCTTTCTCTCTCTGTCTTTGTGTTTATTCTCCTTCTTATGCAGATACAGTATTAAATAACTTTAAGTGATAAAGGTACAGTATAAAATTTCTTTAGGAGAGTGCATATGCCATACAGCAATAATTTCTAGTGCACAAAGTTCCTTTATGTCACTGACATGGTAAGTAGGTCTTCCCTTCCTTTGAAGATATGGGCTGCAAATAAAGAAATATGTCATGTATCACCTCAGATCTGGTAGATTCACAAGACCAGCACCTGGCAAAGCAATCACTATGCTTGGCGTCATGTACAATAGCTCTGATGTACACTAGGAAATCTTCAAGAAACAATACACTTTATAAATGTCCATTCAGAATAATTTTCAAGAGAATGAAATTATCTTGCAAAGAAAGGTCTCATTCACCAATTAAGCCCAGTTAGGAATTTAATATAAGAGGCAAGAGACTTGGAAAAGATAAGACAAATGCCTGTTCTCTACACAATGTTAAATGCCATCTCCTGGACTTAAAGTCTCATGTGTCACTGACTTTACAGAAAGTTGTTAAACAAATCTAAAATCTCAATGAGATTATGACCTTGTGAAATATATTTGAGATATAGGCTACATGGTGTAACAATATATCCGATGAGTCTTGTTTGTAACATGTAACACATATATACCTACGTTAACATTTTTTTTAGAGTTAATTTTGTCACAAGTTAACTTAAAAATATACAGAGAAGTCTGAAAAGTAAAAACACAGTGGAACTGTAGGATATGTTAATCTCTCCAAGATGGTGACAAAATAAAACTGTAAGGGCTACTTTACAAAAGACCTAAAGGACAATTTATGATTACACGGGGAGAGAAAATGTTTTACTTACTAATTTTTACTTCTTTTGTTCATACTAGATGCTTATTTAAAACTATCTCCATCCTAAGTTTCTTAAATATAAAATGAAAAAATATTTTCTCATATTCATTCTGTTTTTTTCTCTTCCCTGTGGCGGCAGCACACTGTGCAGCCAGCCAGCAAATCAGACTTGTACATCCGCTCTTGCTTTCACCTCTTGTTTGCTCTGCATCTGTTTACGTTCCTGTGCATTAGTATAAAGACCATTTCACGGCATACTTTTCCTTCTGGTTTGTAACAGCACATAATCAGAAAAAACACTGTGATTGTTCTACTGCTACACAGAACTGGTACAGCAAAGGTCCTATAGTGGGAATAATATGCCATTCAAAATAGCAGGCGATAGAAAACTGTTACTTCCTAGACTGATATTCTGGTGGAGCTAGAAACAGTTAAACACAGGTGAACTTGCAAATCTCACTGAATTTTTTTCACTTGAACCAGAACCATCTGTAAAATGTGTGAGAAACATGTTCAAAAGATCTCACGAAGTACTTGGTGCTTGCAAGATGATGAGACGCCCCGTCCTTGTCTTACACCATAGGCAAAATATCCTTTATATTATTTATGTACTCTGAGGGCTGAAGAAAACAATTGAGGCCAATGCACTGCCACCTTCTTTGCTCTTTTCATGCTGAGCAAATAACATCACTGAGCTCACTAATCACTAATCAGGGTCACATCAAAGCGCTCTAATGTCTCCATATTCTAAATCGCTTCCAGTGTATTTAATTCTGTTTATATTCCACCCTTGCAGACTATTTTCTTTCTCCTGTTTACAGAATAGTCTACTAAGAGTATGCTAAGTAATTAATGAGTTATAAAGGGTAAAACTGTTATGAAATCCTGAACTATTTAAAGCCAATTCACAGATCACAGAAAGCTCAGACTGAGGAAAATAAAACGTGATGAGAACTTCAGCTTAATTTGTAGACATTGAACTATGCTTTTAAATATACAGTTACATTTAATATAAAAAACCTGATATCAGTATAATTTTCTAGTAAGTACTGATTGTCTTTAGATTGTATAATAAAATATTATTAGGAAATAAATCAAAAAAGTAGTAAAAAGGAAAGTACAAAGTAATTCCAGTCCTGTTGTGCTTAAACACTGCAGAGCGTTTTATCTCTCAATGTATAATTTCTTTCTCTCCCCTGTCTTCTTTTCACATCTTTTTGCCCTGAGCACTCTAACATCTCTGTGTGGTCATTTGGGTTTTATTTGTTGATCATTTAATTGCAGATTATCTGAGGGCATTAAAGTGTTATGATTTATTTACTGGAGAGATATACAAGTTCATTCATTTTGCAATTACTTGCTTTTCTGTAATATAATAGCCATGCTAGGACATCTTCTGTTAAGGCATCAGTGCGTTCTGTAGTCTATGCTGTTATCAGGTATTATGCCATACCATTTAAAATGTGGAAATAATTATTACAAATTAATTCTCTGTTAACTGAGTGGACTTCTGGGCACAGAAGGTTCTTAGAGGTCTTCCATAGAACAAATGAATGAGATACTCAGGAGGAAACTGTTTTGAATACCAATTCAGAAGTCTTTTGTACTTTAATTTTATTTTTGTACTTTTCCCACAGGTGTGACTCTTGTGGGGAAGCACCCAAAGACGTGCACTGTTGTGGGGTGAGAGTGGTTCTTTACACTAACAGACAGAGCTGCCAAGCATCACCATTTCAATCTCAGTCATGCCTTTGGCAGCTCCAGCATGCTTTCCTGCAGCCCTGCTGAACTACCATGAATCCAGTTGTGTTACAGGAGAAACCTGGAGTCCCTGCTCCTTTCTGTCAGGAGCTGCTGTTTGATCACTGTGGTGTGATTAGTGAATAATTTATTTGTTGTTCAGAAAGATCTGGAATCTTTTATTTCTTTTTGTAAACACTAAAATCACCAAAGAGTATTGGTTCTGTCTCTGTGTGTGTGTGTGACGGTGGGAAAGTCAGGTGTTAAAAATCTCAATTAACATTGAACTCTTCAAATATTTTTGTCAGAAATGGGGAGACTTCCAAAGGTCAAAGTATTTTATTCTGGAAATGTGCAAATAAAACGTTTTGACATTTTCAAAATTAAATGCTTCATTAAAGAAATAGTGAAACATTTCATTTTGAGAAAGAAACCCTTGCAGCTTAGTATTTCAAACCCCCCTCTCCGTTTAAAAACTGTCTTCGTTAGAAGAAAAAGTTCAGAAAGATATTAAATAATTCAGACTTGAAACAAAATTGGTTTTGGTCTGTCTCAAGCTGATATTTTAATATTTTTGTTCTGTTGCATTGAAAACCTTAAATAAAACCCTAAATTAAAACCTTAATTTCCCCAGCACCCTTTTACCTTGATAGTTCCTGTTTGTTGTCCCATCCAATCACTGATGTGAAATGCATTAGAGATCCATTTTTGAGCTTTCACATTTCTGCTTGTCCTTACATTTACTGTTTTCCTCTTGCTTATTCTTCTTTGTTTCCTGGAATAAGTGTTTAATTTTATTTAAAAACTACTGAAACTTCTTCTCTTTAGCTGAATACCCCTTAATCACTGTACTTGCCTATATGCTTACACGCTTGTCACAGAGGTGAGGCTTCAGTTATGGTCTGCAGTCCACACCAGGACTTCAATTCCACGAGAAGGAAAGGGGGCTGTGGCTCTGCCAGTATGCGCAGTCAGAGTAGGCTACAGAGGACAACTTATATTTGTCTTTTTTTTTTTTTAATCAGAATTACGTGAAGTATTTCTAAAGTGCTTGTCAGTGGTATTCCTCCAGCTTTCTTCAACGAACCTGCTCAGCTGCAGCCTAGTCATGATCCCAGTTTCTGATCCATGAATGCAGAGATGTCACATTCTTCCTAGTTTCTCAGGCAATAAGAACCAAAATTCTTTCTGCCTAAGAAACAGCCCATCAAACATTCTGTGTTCTACCCTAACGAAACACCAGCAGGTATGTAAACCACTTTTAATCATTTTTTAATCAACTGGCACCTGAACCGAGTGCTTGAGACCATTAAGACCCCTTAGTCACCAGCAGAAAAGAAATTGCTCCTTAAACCCCAAGAAGTACTTCCCCCAATTCAGAGGAAAGTGCTGTGACAGGGTACCATGACCACTTTCATTTCAGACTTTCTTTATAAATGAGCATGATTACCCTAGCTGCTGCAGCTGTCAGATAAACAGTCTTTCACCAGCAAAAAACTCACTGTGGAAGACTAATGTGAACAACCAAGCAGACAGAAGATGAAAAAGAAAAAATAAAAATATATAGTACGACAATGAAAATCACTTTTTAAAAAAAAGGGTGAAGACAAGTATTTTTGTTACATATTTCACAAGAACATTCAGCTCCTATCTCTTGTATTCTATAACAAACCAAAGACGTAACATAATCTTGATCTTCTAGACATGCTGAAAAGCCATTTCTATGATAAGATTTTGAAAGACCGTTGAAATTCTCTACCTGACAGGAGGTTACAGGTAGTGTTTCAAAAATTCAGTTTATTCTCAGTTCATTATTTTTGGACAGGGACAGTTAGTTTGCTAACTGGTCATTGCTCACAAGTGTAAGGTGTTGATGACTCACTATGACATGGTACTTGAATTTTTTTTCATATTGGTTTCTGATTGTTTTAATTGTAATTTAAAATCTAAATGTGGAGGAAGGTTGCATTCTAGGTGCTTTACTGACTGGGTAAAAGGTTCAGTACTGTGAACTTCTGGAAGGCCTAAGGAGCAGTTTTTGGGCATGACTGCTAGAAATGTGCAAAACACAGTTGTTTTTCTATCTCTGCACATAAAACTTTACATCAATATATACTTACATAAAGGTTGTCTCTCACTTCCTCCTATTCCAAACCCGGGGGCCTGCCTTTGTGTATGAAGTAAAACAAGAAGCCAGCAGAGTTGAGCCACAGCTGGCAATTTTAATCTGATCTAGCAGATCTGCTGCGCAGTCTGCAGCGTAACTAAGTTCAAAAATGTTGAATGAGGTAAGAATTTGTGCCAGTGTTTGGATTGCAGGGTGCATCTCGGGTGCATTTTTGGAGGTTACACATGGATGTACATGCAGTGCTGGTCCTTGTGGCATTTTGTATGGCTGCTGCAAGGTAACAGCAGGACAGAGGTGACCTGGCATACAAGCAGGAGAAACGCATGTGTTGTGCTTCTGTCCCATGCTAATACAAAAGGCCTGGATGTGCTTTGCCTGGCAGTTACCAACTCCAGAAATAGCAACATCAAGCTTTGTTGAAACAGAACTCTGAGCAAGCTGAAAATGGCAGGTGACAGCTAGAAAAAAATCTGCTATACAGTTGGGTCACAAGATGCCTCAGTGCAAGGCCACTGCCATGGAAATCTGTCACAAGGAATGGATTTTTCAGTGGGAACATCCATCATCTGCAATGGAGATTAATCTATTACAGGTGATGAATATTTACAAAATGGAAATTTCTATAATAACCACAATTTCTGGCTCCCAAGAACAGCAAGACAGCTTGAGAACTGAAGTGGTTTTGCCTTCTTTTCATTCGGGTAATTGTTCATTAACAGTGGGCACTTTTTCTCCTCACCAATAATTAATAGCAGGTAGCAACCATTTTGCAGGTGGCATAATCCTAATATGGTTGAGGTAGTCCAACAATATTTATCTGTTTATTTATTGGCTGTGTCTGTAGTTTAATAAGGAAAAACCTATTGGACTCCAGCCTTCTGTGATGAATTAATGATAACATTTTTGTTATTTCTTTTCTGTTCCAATACTTTGCTAAATGTTCTGTTTAAAAACACCCATCACAGAGTTATTGTCAAAGGATTCTGCAAAAAGTGAATGGAAGAATTGTTTTGCACCAGAGTGACTCAATCAATAGGAGAGAAAAATTATTTCCTTTTCTGATACGTTCATTACAGGATGTCTCTAACCTCCATTTGCCTGTATTGATGCTTCCTAGATGATGAAAGGCTGCTTTTATCGTGAATTGCAGTTTCAACTTTAGGAGTCAGTACTGTTCCTCAGACATAATTGTCCCCATATATGAGGAGTATATCCTCTTTTGCAGGTATTTTTCCAGTATTTTTATTTGTTTCTCTAGAGAATCTGAGTAAGGAGGAAAATGAAAGAGCAGAAATCAATAGTTGAGCGTGTTTCAATGGAAAACTAAATATCAGTCTGAATAGTCCATAGATACTGACATGAATTCCTGAAGATGAAAATTCACTTTCAAAAGTACAGTTTTAAAGACTGCTTCCAAACATAGAAATCAACGCAGTGAAAAAGAGGCTATAAAATCCCTAAGAGCTCAATATTGTTAGGTAACTTAAGAACTTAAAATCCTAAATCTCATTGAAAGTCAGTGGTTTTTAAACTCCTAAATCACTTCTATATTTGAAATTTGAGCTAACAAATCACACAGAAATCTGAAAGAATTTCATCCATTGGCACTGCAGCATCTGTGCAGGAAGACCATGTCTCTTTCAGAGTGTATGATTTCTACATAAGTAAAGCTCTGATTTTAAGAGTTTTATGAGAACTCTGGGGGTTTTGTAGTAATTTTAATACTTTTCCGAAAGTTTTAAGAACCAAGCCTGAATTCAGAAAAATTCAGAGAGCAGTAATGGTGCCTTCTCCACCCTGCCCTCCACTTGCATAATAGGTGCAAAAGACAGGCATTGGAAAACATCTAAACGCATATGTCTGAGGGCAGTGCTTAGGCCAAATACCACCTCATCTGTACTTCCATGCATTAGCTGTGTCTGCAGCTAGAAAATTGAAATTTCCCATGTCTGTTTCCAATGTAATTACTTGGTACTTTAGGGGGAAAAAACCCAAAAAACCCACAAAAACTCAAACACCCTTTATCATAAGATTAGTAACATTGGTTTTTACATTATCTGTTATTTGAACTTCTTAACCTCTTTTTAGTTTCTGATCTTTAAGCTCTTGAAATTTTTCAAGCCTTTTATTTTGGATGACCAAGCACTTCGTGAACAGAGCTGGCAGACAACATGTTCAGAACCGTCTATATTTCTGCACCTGAGCATCACTAAGAAAATCCCATAAGGGCAAAAAAAAAAGAATATATTCCACACATGCTCTATGCATAGAGCTGTACCAATCAAAAGCAGTAATTTAGTGCTTCAAACATTCACATGAGCTAGAATGGTCCACAATTGTAATAACAGTAAGAGGGTGAATCTGGACTTACAAAATACACCTGGAGCAGCCAACAGTTGCCTTCCTCCGTGTACTGTAGGGCTGTGGACAGGCATCTTCCTGACAACATTGCTGAATGAGGATCACTGAAGTTTTCTTCTGGCCTTGGAAACCACACTGAAATGTAGAGCTCATTCACAAACCTTGCCTTGCTTGAAGCTGAAATGCAGCCAAAGCAGGCACCCAGAACTTGGACCCGGGAAGGTCTCCTGACATCTGCATTTCAGATATCATCTCACTTCTCAGGTAGGAATTTTACCTCAGTAGCTAGTTCAAATTAAATATTTTCAAAATTGATGTGTTTTTGAAAACGTGTTATTTTCAAGGCTGACATTATACCAAAAGTATCCAAAGAGTAAGTATTGCCTCCAGTGAGAGGGTGACAAAGAACAGTAAGTGTGTGTGAGAGCTTAAAACTTCTTAAGTGGGAGCATATATAAACAGAAGTGTTTCTTTTGTGATGTCCCAACATTCTATGTATCCACAGTGCAAAAGCTTTAAGTAAAAGTTCTCAGTTAATCTGAGATACAATAGTAACTCAGCAGAAGATTGTGCCTCAGGCACGTTTGTGTGGCTCTCATGGGAACAGGACATCTACAAACCAACACATACAGCCACGGAGCTACACACACAGCACAGGAACGGCTGAAGTGGACTATTGCCTCCAAAGATATTCTGTAGCATTTTTTTCTGATCATTGCATGACCATAACCATTATGCAGCTGTCAGTTTTCCCAAAAGTGACTACTTTAAAATGAGCAGAAATAACTGCTCAAATCTTAAACTGACCTTTAACAGTGTAGTCTGCAGGTATGCAGAGAATCAAATATCACAAGGAATCACAGAGAATACAAATTTACACTTGGGAACAAAGGCATTCAGCCTAACTAAAAGAGGCTTATAATGCTTTCATTAAATATGTACTATCCCTTTTCATGAGATTATAAAAAAGATGAGTGTGGCAGGTTAGCCCTTGGCTGGGGGCCAAACCACACACCTGCTCACACAGTCCCTGCCCCCACCCAATCATAGGGGAGAGAATTAAAGAGGTAAATGGCAAAGAGGACTCGTGGGTTGAGATAAAGACAATTTAATAACTAAACTATAATAATATTGGAAATAATATTATATACAAATGTGCAATGTGATACACAGTGATACTGCCCCTCCCCACCTGATGACCAAAGGCCCAGACT
>VZTO01019681.1:31452-43508 GCA_013400615.1 Syrrhaptes paradoxus
GGGAGGGCAATGCAGGTACCCGAAGTGAGATGATCCGGAGCCCAAGGGAAGTGAAAGAGAGAGATCTCCCAGAAGGGTCCTCACCTATATACTGGGTATGACATGCATGGGATGGAATAATTGGTCAGTCTGCTTCTCAATCTCAACCTAAAAGCAAATTCCAAGCTAGAAGCTGGACTGTCTCTCCCTCCCCCCTCAGAGGAGAGAGGCTGAATGTATTTGTCCTTGAAAGTAACTATAATAACTGCCAATAACTATAAACGTTCCTTCTTATCAGCTTTCTCCTGAGCAGGAATCCAAAACATAGCTTCTTGCTAACTATTTATGAAGAGAAGGAAAAAGAAAAAAAAAAATTAACTCTCTTCTGCTTAACCCACGACAATGAGAAAAAGATAAAGTGAAAATGAAGAAGGAAATAAAGCAAGAGATTTTATTTCAATAATTCTTTTATATAATCTAATGCTACAAATCAATTTCTTTCAAAGGAAACAAAGTTTTCAAGTACTGAAACAAGAAATGAATCCTAAAGGAAGTATCGTGAGGATGACTGGGAAAGGATACTATTCTTGAAATCACACTAACAAAAGGGTTTTTTTTTCTGCTAAATATTTCCCATTTCTTCCTATTTCTTTCTGTCACATACAGTGACTCCTTGTGCATCAACCTCTTCCACCAAGACAGTTGTCTGAAGGAAAGTTCACTCTTCTGCATCAAATGGTACCTGCTTCAGTCAGCTAGCAGAGACAAACTGTAGGCAGTGATCCATATTTTTGCTTCATTACTTTCAGTTCTATGTGCTAATTTCCTCCTTTTTTAAATGGAACTAAATCCAGATCCCAAACAGTGAGGTATCAAATTTTATGCAAAACAAAGTAGCTAACTGATACCTGGTGTTATCTAAACAAGGTTCCCTTCAGAGCTCTGTGCTCATTCAGGTTGATTTGCTGTGCTGATACATGACCTGGGAGCATGTTTGGGTTTGGTTTTTGTTTTGTTTTGTTTTGTTTTCAGATCATATCAGAAAGAGGAGGAGCATCAAGCTTTGCCAGTAAATGTTAACAAGCAAGTGGAGAGATGCCAATGGGCAGGAGTGGTAACCTGTGGAGGAGTAACCTGTGGATGAGCAGGTAACCCATCTCACTGTGCTTTATGCAGGAAATCAACTCACTGATGTAGGTTCCAAGTGGAACATAAAATCACTTTACAATGATCAGGCACAGAAGAGCTGTCTGCTGTTTCAGAAACCACACTGGAGCCAACAACCTCTGAAGAGCTCAGGGGAGAAACTGTGCTTTGATCCCTTAAGAGACATAGAGTCAGGTTTATAAATGGTTAGATACTTACTGTATAATATTACAAACACTCTTCCATTAATAGATCAGTGCATTGCTTTAAATATTTACTGCAGCCTGACTTAAATTGAAGGATGGATGGTGTGTTTACCAGAAAGTAACCTGAAATTTAGGAAAACAGCCCTGTTCTTAATAGTTTTCTCTGTGTGAGTGGCAAAGTTTATTACCCCAATGAAATCTGCCTGACCTCTGGCAGGTAGCTGACATCCCCTTAACCAGGAAAGGTTCAACATGATATTCTGTGCTCCTGTTCCTGCATGGAGCTGACCTCCTGAGTGGGACAAAGGCGACTGTCATTGGGCACATGTCATCAAGTTACCAGCCCATGCATTTCAATCCTGCTGCTTCTCAGGGCTTTTCTGCATGTCGTGCTGGGAAAAGGTGGAGGTGATGCTCTCCTTGGAAAGATTCCTCTAAGTGATTCTCCTTTTGTGCTTGTAATGAGGAGAGGGGAGAGATCTTCCTCCCTTCTTCCCCTGTCTCTTCAGCAGAGCTCATCTTAAGTTTTACACTCAGGAGCTAAATTAGTGAACATGATGTACCAGGAAGACTGGGAGAGTTAATAAACAGCACAGCAAAGTCAACAAAATTATCTTTGAACTTAGGTGCTACTTTTATTGCCATTCTGAGAAACCAGAATAATTAACAACTAGCTAATTAAAATATGTTCAGAATAAGAAATTTTATATTAAATTTATGCTTACCCTGCAATATCTGATTGGAATGGTACAGCATATCTATTTTCTGTGTGGAATTACAAGTACAGATTTTGCACATGTTTCCTCTCCAGATGTGTTGTGGGTTTGAGGTAAACAGTATTTTATACCTTTCCTAAATTGTGGCTACATTTGTATCAAAACCTCTGAAAATTAGGAAATTGGGTTCAAGTCCAAATTCATTTGCTAAAAAAGACTTAGGGTCAACATAGTCCCTGACCTAAACTCTGGTCTCTCTCAGTGGTGTGCCAGACAGGAGCCTGGTCTGCAGAGAGTGCAAAGCCTTGTCTTCTCTAAGGCAAAAAGTCTGAATAAACTGCCACCACTGTATTGCCATAGCAGAGACCAGCCCACCTGCAAATACTTTATTCAGCTATACTAGTTACTGCAGACACTTTTATCCAGCTTGTAACTGTTTTCCTTCTGTCTGAAGATGGTCCACTTGGAAGAGGATCTTTGCTCAGCCCCTAAGCAAGCACTGTGAGCGAGTTTCTTGTAATGGTGGAAATATGCTGTTGTGGCCCTTCCAAAACCTTTTTCTGAATCTTATGGACGTTGTAGTTTACATGGAGAGCCAGTCTCTAGCCACAGTGACCCTGTTCAGACTGACAGACTGGTGCATCAGCCAGACAGCAGATTTAACTTTCACTCTGAGTAATAGTTTTCTAAAATTCGCCATGACCTAGGTGGTCCTTCAAGATAGCTGTAAAAGTAAAGAGAAATTAAGGAAAAATCAGACTTGGTTTTCTGTCATGCATGTGAAAGGCATAATTATCCCACCATAGGGATTTGAGGAGCTGTAAGATGAGTCTACACAACCATGACTTGGATAAGATACTTTATGTATGTTCTTGAAGCTGTCAAGCATTTTTCAACACAATCTGACCTAGACTGGAAAATCATACCTGCTGGTTCTTCATGAATACTACCAATATACAAAAATAGATTGTAACTCTGGTGCAGTCATTTGAGTAATATTTTATATTGTGTCAATTACCAGTGCTAAGCTGATTCCAAAAAGATACTTAGTCAGCATCATGTTATGTCCATGGTCTCCGCCTAGGTAATGTGCTTCATCATGTTTTGTGTGCAAATAATGCTGGCAATTCTGGCACATTTGTAAAAGAACAGACTGTTCTGTCAATGTAACCAAGCAGAGGAAGACAGCAGTTTCCACACTTGTAGAACAGTCTTTCTTACAGATTTAAAAGAAGTCTCTAGTCTTTGCCTGTAGTTGGCAGAGAAGTCTTTAATGACACAAAATATTACCATGTCTGTGATAGTTACAGCTACACAACTGCAACACTTTCAGACCAGCAGGCAGTTTCCATGATATATGGAGAAAGACACATCCCTTACACTATTGAAGATCACTGTTGTTCTCCTGTAGCTACAGTTTTACAGAACTGCACGACTGTGGAAGAGCTGATGACACAGTTCAATTTAAAGCCATGCATAATGTCTGTAGAAAGAGATGTGTTCACTAAGACCAAGGTTTTTTTGTGTCATTAAGTTCATTTTTTCAAATTTACTTCTCCAAATTTACCTACAGTGACTATGAAATACATCAAATCAGATCTATCTAACCATGTGGACTTGAATGCACACGAAAAATGTACAGTGCCATGATTCTATTTACACTAGCATGAACAAGAAAACACTTCCCTTTGAATTTTAAGATAAAAGTTTAGATTGGAAGCATTCCCATGGGGAATAATAGGCTAGTGAGGCTGATTTATAAAATCAGTATATTCTTATATTGTAAAAATTCTGTTATAAATTTATGAAATTTTATTTTGAATAATGACTGTTATTCAAAATTAAAAAGCAAATTAGATTAAACATAGATAAAAATCAGTAAAGGATAACAGTAGAAATGAAGACTGATACAAGCAAATATGCAATTTGCTAACAGGTCTGCGGGCCTGCTAAAATTTACTGTGTGCTTCCAGTTACTATCATAGGCATATTTGTGAGGAATGAAAATAACAAAGCTGATACGAAATGTTTAATATGATAATATAGACAAGGCAAGCTGATGTGTTTCAAAATTGAAAGACTTATTTGTGTGGCATTGAAGGTTAGCAACAGGAAATGTTATCTGATTACATTCCCATGGCTACAGCTTAGTCATTCTGTGGATGCATGTATTTGGCGTGTCATTTAATTATGTGACCACTGAAACAAGCAGACAGGGGCAATGACACAAAAAGTTCACAGCTGTCAAGCCAGAATCTGTGAGTGGCTATCTCCTCTGCAGAAAAGTCACCTCCTGGCTGTTACACTCCCCTTCCAAACAAAGAAGCAGTGCCAGCTGAATAACGAAAAGTCACAGGATCCAATGAACTATTTCTTTGCTGCAAGGCGCTTTGAACAATGCAGCTGACTTGCTAAGCAGGCTTGATTAGACTATTAGGACAGCTGGCCTTACCATGAGCTCAAGGAGGTTGCAAATCAGACAAGCTTGTTCAGAAAAGTAATTATAGAGGAGTTGCTGCAGGGAGATAGAAATGATGTTGCTCTCTGGATTTAGCACAAGGCAACAAGCTGTATTACGCGTGCTTGTTTTGCTCACTTAGATTATTTGGTTAGCCCAGAGACGGTTGAAATTATATGCCATTTGTTTACAAAGATAGGTACAAAGACAGATCTGCTGAGAAAAGAGATAATGTTCTTACTGGGTATATCAGATTCACCAGGCCCCCAAAAAATATGATTTTGGTGTTGCTGTTTTAATTCTGAGGTTTTAATTTTGGTCCTGCCATACAAGCCACATGTTGGCAAGAGCACGACATTTAATAATAGTTTTCAGCAATGCAAAAATCTAATCTTTTGATCACTTTCTCATGAGGTGAAGAAAAAGCATTCAGAGACTTAGGGGACGAAGAGTATAAAAGTCTGCTCTCAAAATGAAAGGAGTGAACCACAGGATTACTGTAGTTGTGCATATACGCATAGGACCATAAGGTAGTAATTTTAAAAAACAGAAAGACCTTTGTTAACTGGCCTGGAAGATGAATAGGAAACCAAGGTGACAGTGGATGGTCTTATTTCCTGGAATGAGATATCAGCTGGGACTCTTGACCTTTAGAAAGCAGGATTTTAGGAGGTTTTACCAGGAGGAGCTGTAATGGTCAAGGAGGAAAAGACTAAGGCATTTATTAGGAGCCAGATTGGAAGTAAAAAGGAATTTGGCAATGAGACAGCAATAGAGAAGACTTTTAGATAAAGGGACTGATTCGCCATTAGTTTCTCTCTAATGACCTTCATAAGCTTTAATTAAACTCTTTTTTGTTTACATCCATTCAAGCACCAACAGAATAAGATATATAGAGTTGTAGTGAAGAAAACAGAGAATTAGGTGAAATACTTAGTTTCTGACCAGAGTCTGTCTGAACAGTATTGCACTAAAATAATCTGTCTCTGCTCAAATGCTATGGATTAAGGGCTGTGAATTTGATGTCACCTAAATTTCTACCTGTTAAAAATCGACTAACTTGGTGTGATTAGTTCTTTCCAAAAACAACTGCTTCTCTAAAGTAGAATACCTAGTTTCCCATCTTCTGATGGGAACAAAAGGGTGTAAGAATTACCTGAATGTTATATTCTTGGCTCTATGTTCACTCATCTGTCTGCTATCTTTTATAAGGCTAAGCGTAGTTAGTTGTAAAAGGTGGCATATGATTTGGGTTTAAATGGGTTTACTTTGGGGAGCCACTACCTCTGCATATGTTGAGGGCGATTGATAATATCATTGTTACTACAAAATTTCTTCCTTAAATAGCAGCTGTGAAGTTCACTGAACCAGCTCAATAATACTGCATGAACAGTAGCTGTCATGGTTTAGCAAACCTATAGCCAACACTTTTCACTTAACTAATATGATCATCAAAGTCAATGTTCCAATTCTGATTCCATCATAATAACAACATATGAATATTAGGGGGGTTTCGGGATTAGTGTAAAGAGGGTCCTCTGAATTTAAATGATGTAGTCACACTATCAAGATTTTTGTGTGATGTTTTGGATGCCTTGAGCAATGCCCAGCCTCATGTGGCAGTTTTGGCAATTTTTAGTTTTGGGCTAGTCTTGGAGGCCTGGAGTACAGATGGAGACTGTTGCCTGTTCTGATGCCTGGTGCTGCCAGGTTTAGTGCTGGCATGTGCACTGCCCATGCTTCAGCTCAAAACCCCAAAGTCAGCCTGAACTAAGACTTAGGAAGACTTTATGGAGAATTATAAAGTTCAGGTGGGGATGGACCGTACCATCCCTCACATAGGAGCTGCCGTTGAGTTTCAGTTAAACTGGAATTAATAGAAAAAGATAGGCATGGCACACATAGCCCCAGCAGGGTTCCCCAGTGTAATAATTTGCTTAGACTTTTTACTCCTTCAGAAAGTGTGTTGCAGCAAAAGAAGTTCAGCGACTTTTTCCAAGTTAAGGTCAGGAGCAGTTTTGTAACTCAGTATGCTCTGAAATGAGAAATCCTATCAATTGAATAAATAAAGGTCAACAGTCCAAACTGGATTAAAATTTGGGGATATATGAATCTTTAATGATTTCATTCTCTGAAAGTTCAGCTATAGGTGCTCCTTCAAATGCTTTACTGAAGAATATTATAGATCAAAGTCCAAGAACTTCTTAGCATCTGTCATAGCTGCAGTTCTTAACAAAATATTGTGCTGTTGGAGGCTCCAAAAGCACCACAAAGTCACAAAGACTACCGGATGTAGCACAAGAGCCTAAGATGCAAGATGTATTGCAGCCTAGGCTTCCTTGACACACCTTCCGAAGGACACCATTTCTTTCAAGGTGTCTGGGAAACTCTCTGGCTTCTGTGTATTATGCATTTTTCAGTACTTGAATCAGGGCTTCTGTCTCCCCTTCTCTATACTCAGTCCCCAGACATTTATCTGTGACCATTTTGTACGTCTGGACTGAATGTCATTCTAATTCTATTACTCTAGTTTATACTAAATGAAATATATTTTTTATGTATCAGTTCAACCTGACACAGATAAAAGGTATCTAAAATACAAATCAACATACCTGCTGGCTGTAATAATAGTTTTCAGCAATTTTTAGTTTCATTAAAGATCCTGTCTAGTGGGATACTATATTTAGTGTTAGCAAAACATGACTGCACAGAAATAGGAAACTGACTGTCCAAAGCCAGCAGTGCTTTTTGAAACCTCTGGCTGGATCTGTACGGCAAGAGAGATTTTAAATGGATAATAACATTAAATATGTAGCAGAAAATGCTTATAAACATACATACTTTACATGTAGAGATAAGTGGATCAAGTAAAGTTATTTTAAAACAAGTTTATTCAGAAAGAGAAAATTTGCTGGTGGATTACCACACTAGAAACATATTCTTGATAGGATACATATATCAACAATGTTCCAAGGTGTCTGTGAGGAGAGCGGAGGACCTTATCCAAATATCAAATGTCAGATTACTGAAAAAAGCATTTTGAGGTGAAATTAAACTTGGTAAATGATCTCAAGTGGGTAGCATGAAATGTATAGATATTGCCTCAGGTATAGCCCCAAAAAACTGAATATTCGTTGCCACATTCATTGCCACATGGTACTTCTGACAGGAAAAGTTGCAACGATTTATCATGATGATCTAGTTACAGTTGAAATAATTTATATCAAAGAAGCCAAAGAAGGGAAAGAGAAGCCAAAGAAGGAAAAAAGAATCCAAGGGGAACTTAGGAAAGTATAATCTAAAGGGTCAGCTTGATACGTTGCTCTCAAATTAAGATGAAACAGGTTTATTTTGCACAAGCTGAATTTTGTAACCACAGAAAAAGCACTCAGGTACAGTCACTGTAAAACACAAATTGTTGGTTGTCATTAACAGTGATGGACAATCACTACTGGTAACAACTTGCTAAAAATGTTTTGTCTTAGGAACAATGCAGGAAGAGTGGAGCATTTATCTGTACGCTGGATGAAGTACAAATATACACACACAGAGGAAAATAGAATGAAGTTTACTTCATAACTCATGATTTCATTATGGTTCTTTTTTTTCTTCTTTTTGTTGGTGTGTTTTGGTTTGTTGGGGGTTTTTGTTTGTTTGTTTGGTTTTGCTACCTTGGTGTTTGTCCTGGGTTCAGCTGGGATAGGGTTAATTTTTCACAGAAGCTGGGAGGTGGGCATAGCCAAAGGGATATTCGATACCATGCTGACGTCATGCCCGGGATATAAGAGGGATCTAGCCAGGAGAGGGGTCTCTTTTGTGAAGTGGTGAGAAGGTTTCCATTGTATCACTGTTTTCATTGTATTCTATATCTTTTCTTCTTATTATATTCTCTTTTATTTTTTTTCCCTCATGTTGTACCAATAAAAACCTGTCGTTATCTCAACTCTTGAGGTTCCACCTTTCTTATCCTTCCCCATAGGCAGGGGAGGGGGGGAAACGACCGCGTGGTGGTGGCCCTGACCCAAGACAGTATTCAAAATAAAAATCATGGATAAAATATTCATTGTCTGTAACTGGTATACAAGACGCCTGTTTTGAAGTTAGTTTGCTCTGAGAATCACTTCTTGTTTTTTCCCAAAGTACTTGCAGTAGACTTACAGTCTTGGGCATAGAATGAATTCACCATTACTGGTCACGGAAAATAAATTCTTAATATTCTCAGAAGCATGACAAAACAACAGGAAAAATCAGTATTTCATTCTAATACCTGCAGAAGTTTTTTTTATGAGAGATCTTGCAGACCAACGTAAAGATGATCAACATGTGATAACCATACTTCCTTCACTCATTCGTTTCCAGAATTCCTAGTCAATCCCACTATCTTGATTTAAGGTGAACTTATAATATTAATAGTAGCAGTAGTACGACAATGAAAACCTATACTGAGACAGAAAAAAGAAAATTTTCATGCCAATTTATAATTTATTATCATGGTAAGTCTGAATATTGCATTTTAAACTGTTTCATTTATAGACTGATAAATTATGCTTATATTAACTCAGTTAACTTTAATAACACCTTAACACAAAACTAATAGAACAGCTGAATTATTGATAAACCACTTCTACATAATCATGTGAAATTATAGCTAGGACTAATGAAACTTGTCTTTCTGAAGCTTGATTTTCAGTCTGCAAGATGTCTCTACACATGAAACGATCTTTAAGCATGTTTTGATAACTTCCAAAGCTGAGACAGATCCTGGCTACTGAATAAGGGAGAGAAAGATCCTATAGGAATAGTTTCAGTGATTCAATAGGTGGCACTCTTCATTATCGACTAAATGATTCATCTTAGTGCAAAGTAGTGAAGGGCTCATTTTCCATCTGAGACATAAACTAAGAGTTTTCAATGACTCCTGGTTTTTATAGCTTTCATGGCAATTTAAAGGTATTGGTACTATTGAAAACTATGCATCAGCTGGGCTTTCATGCTGTGCTGTTAGATAATACTCAGTTTCAGCCAGGAGATAGTTCTACAGTGTAGTGGGAACCATTATATGGTCCTGAAGATGTTTCAGCTGCGGATGAAGCAACTCCCAAGCACAGTCTGTATTTAATCACAGGCCAGAGAGCAGTCCCAATAACCGCTTTGCATGAAGCTACATTGTTCTAAAGAGAAAGATGCCTGAGAGCAGAGGTGTGGCCCAGAGGACAAGCTCTCGCACTGTTCAGTCTTCTGGCTGAGACACAGCTCACTAGGTAAGGAGCTTTGTGATATTCCTGGATTCAGCACCACGCTCCACACCACCATGCAATGCGGGACAGTCCACAGCCCTGCTGCCAAGCAGCCTTCCAGGGAAATGGAAAAGCAGCTGTTCTGAGTACTGCAGCATTATAGCTCACAAACATAGCCGTATTTGTTAGGAAAATATTTTTAAACTTGCATACTAGTAATGCTGGTTATCCTCTATATCAGAATTAAAGCTGTCTGTACAATCTCTGTTTAAACACATTTATGGTATTGCATACCGGATACAGTCACACACTGTTTTTTCCTGCAATATGCAAGACATTTCCTTACCATGTAACCAGTGGCCCTTCATGGTCCCTCACATTGCTCTGACTACCAGCCCAAATTCCAAACTATTTTCTGGTTAACTAGTTTCATCTTAGATTTCTCCTGTCACGTAAATTCAGAATACTGCTTCACTTAATCCCTCACACTGAAACACATTATTTTCAGGAACAATTTCCTTGTATTTCCATTCCATCAGTGCTAATGTTGTAGCCTTTTTACTGAATCTCATTATAGAAGGTTGTCTACAGGACAAAATCTTTTTCCATCCTGAGCCCTAACAAAGGTTATTGAATTTGGTTCTTCAAGTCTTTTAAATCATTTCAGCAGTTGCCAGTGCATGCAGCTATGATGAGGAGAGGAAAAAAAAAAAATAAAAGAAAAGGGGAGGTTATCCAACCAGAAAGTGAACCTGTAAGCAAGAAGACAGATACTCCTCTGTGTTCTACTTTGGACAGTGCTGGCCATTACAGAGTCAGATGCTAATATTCTATGATCATTTTGCTGACTTTGTGCTTGCTCAACAGCAGGGGCTTTGAATAAAGTCAGTTTAAGTCACTGACTGAAGATGCAGTTTTGCAATTGCACTAGTCAGTCTGTACAGGGCCATTGAAAAGGATGCTTCCACTCCTCTCCCATCTTTCCCTGCCCACTGTACTAGTGTTAGACAAGTATCCTGGGCCAAGGAAATACTTCAGTGTTCTTCCAATTTCATGCTGCCTAGTGGCCTTAGATGCCTAAACACAGGAAAGCAGCAGAGCAAAAGTGGAGGTTGAAAGATTAGTGTGACAGTCGTGCAGTGGCTGGACTTATATTGGGTTGAAGGTACTGTAAAACCACATCTGAACTTGTTCTATCCAGGTCATCTGCCTGTCAATATTCTGAAAATACATCTCTCCGTTACACTTAATTCTATCCCATCATGAGTTGCTGTCAGAAGTCAAGAGCTCAAATCCCTAAGCATGAAGTGATGGAGAGTGGGGAAACAAGACAAAGAGGAAACAGAAAAACAGCAGCATCTCTTATAGCAGTTGCCTGCAGTGTGACTGAGGAAGGTGAACAGACATCAACACCAGCAAATTTTTCTGTTTTGTTCCTTTTCCCTATGGATTGGTGTCATGATATGTATGTGTGTAGCCCTCCAGGTCCCCTCACCCTTCACTTCCTCCCACAGCAATGCCACGGGTTGTGTGGCTTTGCTTTTAGCATGATATGGAAATGGATCCAGAAGAGTCAGTCATGGGGTTTTCTGTGTTATCTTTCATAGCTAGAATTATACCACAGGATCAGCCACATGTTGGCCAAGGTTTATTCTGCAGAAGAAATCTTTCTGTAGAAGAGCTCATTAAAAGCATGAATATTTAAAGGCATAGAAGGAAGAATAAGATTTTTAAATAATAACTGAATTTTTCCCAACATAGATTCTGTCCGTGACCTAGAAAAAAAATTCATATATATAGCAACCACAAATATGCTTCAAAAACTCATTTCTGTTGGATTTAGTTGCAATTCTAACAGCACCTCTGGACACCCAGAAGTACACTGTGAAGGGCTCAGGGTTGATACAAGTCGGTATAGTTACACAGGCATGCTTTAGCTATGCAGTTTGTGTCATGAAATTTAACAAGGCCAAGTGCAAGGTCCTGCACGTGGGTCGAGGCAATTCCAAGCACAAATACAGGATGAGCAGAGAATGGATAGAGAGCAGCTCTGAGGAGAAGGACTTGGGGTATTGGTGGATGAAAAGCTCAACGTGAGCCAGCAGTGTGCGCTTGCAGCCCAGAAAGCCAACTGTGTCCTGGGCTGCATCAAGAGAAGCATTAGCAGCAGGTCAAAGGAGGTGATTCTCCCCCTCTACTCTGCTCTCGTGAGACCACACCTGGAGTGCTGTGTTCAGATGTGGGGCCCCAACATAAAAAAAGACATGGACCTGTTGGAGAGAGTCCAGAGAAGAGCCACAAAATTAATCAGAGG
>VZTO01019681.1:43580-72777 GCA_013400615.1 Syrrhaptes paradoxus
GAACTTGATGATCTTTAAGGTCCTTTCCAACCCAATCCATTCTATGATTCTATGATTCTATGATTTCAAAAAATGCAGTGCATCAGTTCAGTGTAGCTGAGTTAGGGGTTAAAAAATAAAAAATGTTTTTAATACCTGGAAGAGATGCATTTCTTACCTCTGGACAGGTACTGCTTGGTGCATCTGCCCTCGTCCCATCAGCAGGGATCACAGTTAGGGTGCAAGTGTCTGTGCACTAATTGCTCCTGTGATACACATCAAGAGACCCTCTGACAGAGGCAGGGAACTGGACAGGGCAGCTGTAGCAGCACTGGTGGTAGGACACTCAGGGATATGCTCCCTACTTTGCCCTCCGATGTCAAAGGGCAGGCTTGGAGCTGCCAAGACAGGGGTCCAAATCATGCCAGGTGCCAGTTATGGCTAGGGAAGAAGGACAGTCCTCATTCCCTTTCCTGCAGGAAGCTGCAGTGACTGTGTCCATCCTCCCTGTCTCTGCTGCAGGAGCTGCTAGCTTTTTTTTTTCACTGTCTCACCATCCCAGCTCAACCCTTCAGCCTTCTGCTTCCATTTCCCTTCCTGGTGCAGATACAACCTTCAAACAGAGAATGTCTGCATTTAGTTTTACCTGTAGTTCATTAAGTCCTCAGTCAGTGACACACCTTTTTTATTGCTATTGGCTGAATTTCTTACTAACTATACCTGACCTGAAGTTTCCTGTCTCAGAATGTCTTCCACTCTTACATTCCTCACCAACATTTTTAATATCTCCGGTGTTAATTGGCAGCAGGAAGTCAGCCTTACGGACATACTGATCTCAAATTAATGCTTTACTAATGAAAATTAGCTACTGTGGCTATAGTTAACACAACACAAACAACAGGATGCATCAAAATCTCAGCAAGACACAAGAGAAGCCAGGGTAAAATGCAGGCAGAAAATGGAATTGCTCGTGTACTTGATGTTGAGCACTTGTGTATCTCCCTGTGCTGCTGCTGCAGAAGTAATTGGACCAAAAAAGTATTCTCCAGCCCGCTGAAAAAACACAGTAGTTTACACTCAGAAGTAAACCAACAAGAGAGGTACAGTCAGCATTCCCAGGTCTCAGATAAGACCAGGGAAATATTCCAAACCTTTCTAGCAACACAAAGTTCATGATATAGGAAAGAAAGAGAGCATAATGTACATTGTAACCTTGAAAATATTTTGCAATGTGAACACTGCCTCTGTTTTTTCTGAATTTACATTTGGCTCTGTTGAGCAGCATATAATGAAACATATCTGTGCCTTTGAAAGTATAATTTCCAATCACAATTTGATTCCGGGAGAACTTAAAATGAAAAATCTGCGGGAAGATATTCTAGTACAACCTGGCTGAATGAGCACTGTGTATTGTAAAGCAAGCATCTCCAGTAGGATTAATTTCCAAGGAAAATAAATAAGAATATAAAGGTGGTAAGTATCAAAAGATATATTGCCACCAGAGAAATAATAATTCCTGGAAAAAGACTACATATTCTGCTGTCATTTACCAAAAAAAATGTATGTATCATTCATTTTAATGAATTAAGCTACAGTGACTTAACGATGATTCCCAAACTCAATAACCATTACACAAAAGGACATTTTTTAAAGTATTCTGTATTAGAATTTAGAGATCTTCTCACAATGAGATATGAATTATGTCAAATATGCACTGAAGAATGGTGAATAAGGTTACAGGAAAGTCACACAGAAAGCGATGCTTCTCAAAAGACAGAGTGCTTGGAGTTGGAGGCTCAAAGTATGCACGTTAACATCAAGTTCTGTTCAAGCACTGCTAAGCAAAATGCTCTCTAAGGATGAGATTTTCAGGAAAGTTCAGCACCTACTAGCTTCTGAAGAGGTCATTTTGACAGCATTCAGTGTTAAAGTGAATTGATGGGTGCTGAATGCTTTCCCACATCTGAAACCAGGTTTGGATGTTTGAAGTAACAGCCCCTACTCTCCCCACCAACTCACTCTTACAACAAAATAAACCTTACCTGCCCTCTCCCTGACAAAAAAAAAAACCAAAACCAACAACCGCAAAACAAAAAATACACAGAAATTCTTTATTGATTTTCTCTTCTCAAAGACAGTGGGCAAAAAAGTGTTCTCTTTCAATTCTGCTTGAGATAGTCACTTCTAAGTTTAGTAAGACATAAAAGCAGTTTTCCAGAGGTCAGCAGTTAAAGTTCTTCAAATCAAAACCAATTATGATTTAAAACCTAGCAAAGAATGTGCTAGGATAGGAAATGTGAATTACCTGAACGTTCTTGGCACTGCAGGCTCTTGAAATAGAATACACACTGAACAGACTCTTCAAAGGCAAGTGCATAGCACTGACTTTATATTAAAGACATCATTATGACCAGCAGTCACTTCTGCAGCAGTCATCAGTATTTATAAATCCAGCACCAAGTTTGCTTTGCTCGAAGGAATTTATTGTTTGATCAACTAAACCCTTTTATATTTTTACTATTTTCTTCCTTACTAGCAACTTGCATATATGAGTAAATAAATTGCATTTCTACTCAAAAACATCCACAGACATTTACAATCTCTACCCAAGAACACTTCAGAAAATTTTTGCCAGAGAATTAGGCTGTCTTTTAAATGAAGGCACATGAGGATGAGGCCATCTGGATACTCATGGAATGGTGCAGCTGGAGTGCCAGGCCCACTAAGAAATGTTGGACAGAATAGCGAAAGAGCATGAGTTGCTTAATAGTTGCAAGTACTGGTAAATGTACACCTGGCACAATTCACTTTTGTTTGTTCGGGCTTTTTTTTCTGACTGTTCTTATGAAACGCAGTACTGAAGTCTTCCAGGAAGGTGGAAGATGTCCTTCCAGCCTTCTAGATTCTGCTCTCAGATTTATAATCACAGTAACTTAGAAGCACACATAATTCCCTCCAGTTGCCTCCTGTCTTGAAGGACTTTTTTTATGTGCAGGAATAGTCTGTGTTGCACGAAGAGGATGGAGTTTGCCTGTTAGGTGAACACAAAAATATTTCACTGGGAAATCCAGAACACAGATAGTATGTGTCAGTCATTTCTAACAAACACTCTTATGTTGCAACTACTCAAACCATTCAATGGGTAGGTATCAGGAAGACAGATTCAGTTTTGACACATCATCAACTTAATTGGCTGGTACACACTAACAGGAGGACATACAACTGTAGCAATAGGCACCGGACAGAGAATATCTCAATTTTCTGTTGGATTTGCAGAGCTGTCAAGACAGCCTTTTACCTGTAAAACAGAAGTAAATCTTTTTATGACAGTCAGTGAGAGACAATAAATCTGGAGCTCCCAATGTCATTTGTAGAGATTCACTCTTCCAACCATGAGAGGACTTTTTAAGGGTGGGTCTAACCTTGCAGCTGTCCTTGGCTTTTCTGTTAATGTCCTCTTTCTCACCTCTGCCATAAGTCACCACTCCAGGATATGGAAACTGTAAAGTTAGAACAGATTTTGGCAGAATAATTTATCTGCTTCAAAGCCACTAAAATTTGCTACTTTCTCATCCTTTATTATTCCTTTTTCAGTAGTGTACCAGAATTTAGCCAGTTTTCTTTTTTTTTTTTTTTTTTTTTNTTTTTTTTTTTGGCAGATGTTTTGAGGAGCATTGCATTAAATCATATTCCTCTTTTGCTCATCCTTATAGGTTAAAATGGGCTTTGTGGATCCATAGCAACTTCATTTTTTCTCAAAAGAAAAATATATCAAGATGCTTTCTTGTATGGGTACCATCTGAGACAAAAAAAAACCCAAACAAACAAAAAAGAAAAAAAACAGAGAGAGACATCCTGATATTTCTAAAGATTTTCACTCTGCTGGAAAATACCAGCAGTTTGACTCCTTGCTGCAACAGTGACATCTCATTGGAAATAGCATTAAATCATGTGAGATGTTGATTTACACCTATTCAGATGTCACGGTAAAGGATTTCATTTACATTTCTCTGTCTCATAGTCCTCAATTATTATGTGCAGCTCAACACCCACCTGTTGCCAGGAGTACCGAGAAACAATTATTCTCTCAAATCAAACAAATTTGGTTTCTTTCTTGTCTAGGCGGCTTTAAGCTTTCTATCATTTAACCATTGGACCCTAAGAGCTCATAGCTTTTAGACTGCGGGAGTGACTGTGGCACTGGGGTCTGGCTCCCCCTAATCCTGCTGGACGTATTCCCTCCTGTGAGAGAGAAGAATATTTCCATTCCCAACAGAAAACAGACTGCAAATTCACTGCTGAGCTGTGGGGAGAAATGCTGTGCATCTCTGACCACTGCAGCTAAACTCACCCAGGAGCTGCAGCACGGGGCAGCTCTGTCAGCCCTCACTGAGGAGTGTTTTCCCTCCATGTTGCTGAAAAAACTATGCACCTCTCAGAGGGTAGATGTGTTTATTTCTTACCCAAATACCACAAATGCCTGCTGTTTGATAGAAAACCACAGGATAATGATCACCGTGGCCTGGGTCTGAAATTCAGTAGGATAAACAACCTCATAATTTGAACTCTGAAAAAGTAGTCCTGTTCCACCTCTTGCCTTTGGTTATTTTAGAGCCTCCAAAAATTCCTGCTTTTGTACTGTGCCTAAAGAGTTCAGCTACAAAAAAGAAGACAGATTTTTCTCTGACTCAAATCTCCCAAAAGTGCTGATTCCAACACTTCCCTGGCTTCTGCTGGACACCCCATCATACCGAAAGCAGCTTTTTCCAGGTCCAGAAAGAATGTATAAGACAGTCTCCTCCTTGTACTATTCTGAAACACAGGGCAGTGAGTAAATTAAACTAGCGGGGTTTTCTTGCTGTTACAGTTCCGGTGTCACCTGCAGCAAACACTGCTGAAGGCAAAATGGCAAACATAAATGTTTTAGGAAGAAACAAGGTTTAGGGCTTATGTGCACTGCCCAAGCAGAAAAAATGTTTATTTTGATTTTGGTGGGGTTTGCTTTGTTTTGCTTTCTGGAACTGCCTTTGCTATTTAAAAAGAAATAACATTTTTAATGTATGCCAGTAAATAAGGAACACAAAATAAACAGGAGAAAGGCAACAAAAAAATTCATAGCATTCTAATAAAGCTGAACAAATACATGGTCATAGGTACTCCTAGTTGCTATCAGTGTGAGAGGTTACAGACTGAAATTGCCATCCTGACAAAAGTTGACACCAAACAAACATTAAACAAGCATTGCCAGATGTCAGGGGAAAGTAACAGTGTTGTAGGCCAAATAGTAAACAATCTAATTCTTCTTCAGCTAAAAAACAAAATACTGAAAAGAGAGGAAAGAGCATTTTATGCTTTCTTTCCAGAGGCCAAAAACGAGAGAGAAAACTTGAGTAGCTGTGCTGAGAAATAGGAAGCTCTTAATGCTGCTGACATGTACAGTCATGGCCACCTTTAACCCTGCCTGCTGGAAGGCAGAGCTCTCTAAACCCCTCTCCCACAAACTCTTGATAGTTCACATCTCTGATAATGGAGAAGTTTCATCCATTACTCTCATTTTCCCAAGGTAGTAAGCAACAGCACAGAGTAAAATCTTATCATTGCTGAGAAAATAAAGTCTTGCATCTGCTGTGTTGTTTTTCACTAAAACACCACACCATCAGAAGCTACTTTTTTTTGTTTGTTTGTTTTCTTGATCATTTTCTTCTGGCATAAACAGCCAATGCAGCGACATCAAATCTGTCTTCTGTTACGTAAAAATTCAAGGGTCCTGGACTTCCCACATACTGCTCTCTCCCCTCAAATTCTAATACTTGACAATTTTTCCCACCGCAAAGGAGGACATGAGGTGACCAGGAGAGTTTCTAATTAATTACTGGTGAGCTCTTTGCACCAAGTGCCCTCAAAATGACTAGGGTCCCCTTAAGTAAAGGTCGTGCAAGTGAATCCTGCAGGAGATACAACGAAGGAAATTGGTGAATCTGCTGGAACACATTTAGAAACAGAATTGTCTTTTTACTAACCATTTTGTGTTTTCCTTGAATTTCAGCACAGGATGTGTCTCACATCAACTGGTGTCTGTTTCCAAGAAAAAAACAACTTCTAAGAATGGTCAAATATAGGTGTCAGCAGAATCAAGAGTGTTTGTATTTAGACAAGAATTAACCATATATCTTTGTCTGAAGATGTTACTAGATCTTCCTGCCAGTACAGAATGATGAAGAGCAATCTCTTGAATTTTCGGGACCAATCTAATTTGGTTCAGGTGATGCAAATGGGTTTCTTTCTTTTTTGATATCTTCCTGATTAATACCGTGCTGGGTAGGCCTGTGTCAGTTTATAAAACTAAAATCCCGCCCCAGAGGCTTCGTGTGAAGAGCAGTCCAGAGGTATTCAAAGAATGTTGTTGCAGTCACAAAGCAATTTGAGCAACTTTTTCTACACAAATTGAAATATCTCTGCTGCCTGTAATCCAAGATGAAAATAGCAAAGAGCTTCGTGTTGACAGCTGTAGCTTATTTCTACTTACCCAAAACATACTTCAGGTTTAAGAACATGGTATGAAAAAGACCTACCTCTTGTTTTTTGTAAACAGAATTTGAGTATTTCAGAAACTACAAGACTTATTAGAGCAAAGTACAATCAGATTTCTAATTTTCAGTCATTCAAGCCAAAGGGAATGTTCTAACCCTAATGCTGTACTTGTTAATATTGCTAACAGAAAAAAATATTATATTCCTAATCAGCTGAATAACACAACTAATATAATAATTAATCTCTTTTTTGACTTTTTATTACTTATGGTTAATGCATAGAGGTGTATGGGAGACAGCTCATCACGCCCAACTCTCAGCTTCCCAGTCTAGGATATGGAAACTCAACACTAATTTCTTATAAGGTTGCCATGAGGAGTCTGCCAATAGCCACAAGATACTCAGATACAGTTTCAGAATTAAAGTTTATTTACAGTCATGACAGTATGTCAAAAAAAAAACAAAACAAAAATAATTAAAGAATTATAAGTAGCAATATATGTGCTAAAGAAGAATCAGACACTATCTTCTTTGCCATTCACAAAATTCACAAAAATTTTTAGAAAAGAAAAAAAAAAAGAGAATGAAAGGAAACCAGCAACCTGAATGAGCCATTCCACAAGGTTCATCAGATGGCTACCAGACAGACAGTGATTATTAAAATATCTAGAAACAATGCATGCAACATGATCTTAATAAAAAATAGGAAATGCAAATTCAGATTCTTCTGGAGGCTTTCAAATCTGTTACCTGTTTTCATTATTATTCCCATTACTGTATTTCATCTACAGCTGGACTCAGCTGGCCTTATTGTCAGGGCTAGCAGCCTCAGAGTTGTATTCCATATGCAAGATTAATGCATGCTGGAAGAATGTTACAGAAACTTACATTCCGTAGTGGTCCATCTTGACATTTTTTAGCTGGGCAACAAAAAACTTTACCCTTGAAAAAAGTGTCTTTCCCAACTGGCTGGAAAACTTTGACATCCTGAGTTGAGATGTTAAGCACTTTAAAATGGAAGATGTTTTGAAAAGAGTAAGAAGAATCACCAGTGAGGAGATTTGACATGGAACAGCATTTAAGTCACAGCTAGGAACACAACCTGAGGTCTTTTTGCAGGAATTTTAGAAAAATTCAGCAAGATTTATGAAATATTAATTTTTATCTGGAAATCATATGCTTTATAACTGTGCTGTCTATTTTGAGATAAGGCATTAGAAACAAAGAAGAGACAGGTGTTGTCTGGCCTAGTGGTCTGTATTTGGAACAGAAATGAGTAGAACAGATCATTTCTTACTCTGATGGCATTTTTCTGTAACTTTGCCTGTAACAGTCTCTTTCGCAAGGAAGGTAGCTCTTTGGTTAGGAGTAGAGGGAAATGACCTGTCCAGTTTTCTACTGCTAAATATACAGGGCAGCTCCTCCCTCCTCAACCCACACTATCCGGGCCTTTTGAGTCTCACTAGGCTGCAGCTCTATTCCTCATTGTTCTAACAAGCCTACTTCCTAGGCTTTCTGTCCATCACCCTCATGAAGATGAAGCCCACATGCACCAGTCCTGCAAACCCCAGGACAGTTTAAAAATACCTTCTAACTGAATCTACACCTTTCAGTAGAGCTTTTTAGTTCACTGCTGTGTTTCTTCAGTAGATGACAGAAATAGCATATATCAAAGTCTGCACTCGAGTCTTAAGACTTCATGGGAGAAAGCAGAAGGCAAAATCCTACTTCAGACTTCTGCCTCAGTTTCCCTGTTACTCTTTAGGATGCTATCTACCTGATGGCTTAACTCTTTTAACCATGATCACTACTTCTATTTTGAATATGTAGTTTAGCAGATGCTGCTTTTGTAAGGTTGTGCCCATTTACCCCCTACACCTTGTAGCTCCCAACGTAGTTTCCTCTAATGTTAGTGGACAAGCATTACCAAATTTCCACATATTGCAGCCTGCTGCTGAGATGCTTGGAACAGACTTTCTTCCACTTCAGCTGATATTTCGGATAATGCTGCTTTCACTCCAGTTAACAACCATCAAGATTGTACAGTTGACCATATCCCTTCATCTCAGAGGGATGTCGACACAATCCTTATCAGCAATGCTGTATATACATTCACTTATAGCCCTTTATATCAGCATCACATTAGATATAGCTTTCAAATTGCCCCAAAATTACACCAGTCTCCTGTGTATATATTCCCTTAAATGGACATGGAGAAAAAGATGAGAAATTTTGACCTACCACAGTTGCTCATGAATTACTCTAGCTAATTCAGCATCACCACCATCTTTGGGACCAAGCCATCCCAAAGCATGGGTCAGACATCTTTCCTTTCCCTACTAGTGTTCAGCTCTGACCATAAATCTGCAGTCATTTCAGTTTTACAAATGGAGCCCTAGGCAAAGAAAATATGAGACTCAGTCATATTTCCACAGAAAACTATCACTTAACCCACCATTCTTAAGTACCAGAATAATCAAATTAACCAGCTGGATCAGCTTTCACTTAAGGATGTTTCACTGTCTACTCTAGTAAATTAAGGAGGAGTTTCACTGTCTATTCTGATGGTTTCTACACTATTAAACAGGCAGTTTTTTTCATTAATGTATACAAGTTAAGCACAGAAACATTTCAATAAAGTTAGCAAAATTGACAAACTACATTGTTTGTACTTCTATATCTTTAATGTAACATTTCAGAATAAATCACATTTTCATTGTGGCAACTTAGAGACAATGTCAGTTTCCATGCAAAGAAACCAACCAAACCCTCTTTGTTATTTTCAGTTTGTGATATTTCCTGAATGTCAATCAAAAGTAGAATTTTCTATTTAGTTCCCATGGTTTTATCAGGAAAAAAGACAACATTCACTAAAAATTACAAAACATACACTATTTACTTAAGTGACAAGTTCCCAACAAGCAGGTCTTTTTAGTCTCTGTAGGTATTATTTAAGAAGTTTGTTTTATTTATCATGCATTTAAGCAATTTGTTATGCAGATTTTCTTTCCCACTAGTAGAATATGCAGACTGGGTACTATCCTCTTATTACAGGGAGCTGCTGCGTGAGAAATGGAGGACAGTAGTTCCAGCAACAAGATAGGCCACGTTCAAACACTGGGAACAGGACTCTGAATAAATGACAAGAAAGCAAGTTCCACATCTCTCCCCTGACAAATCTTGAAAAAGAGATTGCTCAAGATTACAACTGAAGCTCTGATTAATACATTAAAAAAAAAAAACAAACCCCACAACAACAACAAAAACAAACCAAAAAACCCCACCACACACAAAAAAAAACCCATAACATTTGAGGGGGTTTACTTGGCTCATAATCCAACTATCCACAGGGAAAACGTCAGGTAACCATCCCACCATGCCATGCTCTGGTCCACCTGGCTGCTCCTGACAGTTACTTGTGGAGGCTGAGAGCTTGCAACAGATAGGGAAAGCAGGACTTTGCATACGCATGTGTGTGTTTGCTTAACACAAACATGCAATGCATATTGACCAGAAGCAGAAGAACATTATCAAAGCTGTGAAGAGACCAAAGCAAAGTTAAATACTTGTGTAAGGAAATCTAAAGAAAATCAAGTAGCAGAGTAAAGACCCAGGATTTCAGGAAAGATTTTTACTTACTCAGGGAGCAGGTAGATGGAGTTGGGGAAGACACCTCTGAAGGGCCACAGAGCTCAGGGGAGCTGGCAGGGTTTGAAAGGCAGCATCCTGCAAGGGCAAGTACTCAGGCAAACAAGCAGGTTGATCAGAAGACCCCCATCTCCATCCTTGGACAGTTCAAGCCCCTATGGAATAAAGCTCTGGGTAACCTGATCTGACCACTCAGCTGAACATGCTGGTGCAAGGGGTTGGATTAGAGACATCCTGAGGCCCCTGAATTGTCCTAGGATCCTATGTTAATCAGGTATGGGTCAAAGACAGAAAAAATTTCCTAAAGAAAGTTTCAGATTTGCAGCACAGTCATGTTACTGGAAAAGATGGCTGATTAACTAGGTAAATACATCACAGAACCATAGAACAGTTAGGACTGAAAAGGACCTTAGAGATCATCTAGCTCCAACCCCGCTGCCATGGGCAGGGACAGCTTCCACTAGACCAGGTTGCTCAAAGCCTCATCCAGCCTGGCCTTGAATGCCTCCAGGGACGGGGCATCCACAGCTTCTCTGGGCAACCTGTTCCAGTGCCTCACCGTCTTCACAGTAAAAAAAATTTCCTCCTAATATCTAGTCTAAATCTGCCCTCTTCCAGTTTAAATCCATTACCTCTTGTCCTGTCACTACATGCCCCTGTAAAATGTCCCTCCTCATCTCTCCTGTAGGCCCCCTTCAGGTACTGGAAGAGCACTATTCGGTCCCTCCAGAGCCTTCTCTTCTCCAGGATGAACAACCCCAACTCTCAACCTGTCCAGAGAGTGTGTTCCAGCCCTCTGATCATCTTTGTGGCCCTCCTCTGGACTCACTCCAACTCAACATCCTTCTTACATTTGGGGGACAAGAATTAGATGCAGTATTCTAGGTGGGGTCTCATGAGAGCAGAGTAGAGGGGGAGAATCAGTGCCTCTGTTGTCTAATCTGAGTTTTATGAGAATCTTTTTGCCTCTTCTGAGGATAAATATGTTCACAGTCACACCCAAGTAATACATCTCTCAGGATAAATAGATGTTGAGCACTCCTAAGCAGAAGAGTAATACTTACACTCCATTAGCCACAGAAGTTTTTTTGATGGAAGGCAGACCTCCAACCCACCCTGCTGATGAACACTCATCTAGTCAAAGCTTTGACCCAAGAGAAAGAGAGTACAAAGATACTATCAGATTAGACAGCTTCATTAGTTTAGTAGATAATTCATTCCATTCACATTCATGTATACATACAAATTGAGAGCCTGTATCATCAGATGGGGAAAGGTTGTATCAACAGTAATCATCAAGTTTCTTCATTTTTCTTCTTAACACTTAATTTCTATGAAAGGTTCCTGCTCTTACCCAGAAGCCAGACACTCATAGCACACAGTATGGCCCATTTGAAAACCATGTTCTCTTCAGCAGATAAAACACAATCACTAGTAACCACGACTGTCCTCTTACTTCCCCTGGCAGGAATCACCACAAACTTCACTGACATCAGTGGCATAGTATCATACACAGAAAGGAGTTGTGCTCCTATGTAATAATGTATATATGAAAAAACACCTTTAAATGTTACGTTCAATCAGAAAAAGTGTGCAATGAGAGGAGATGCCCAACTTAAACAACAAAGCAAGACCCTGAAAAGAGGGAAAGGCCACAGATTTCAGGAATTGAGCATGGAGATAGATATAACCCAACATCTTGGCTTACAGTGGTTTACGCTCATGTAGTGCAAACGCACATGGTTTAGTAAATTCAAGACAGGAAATGTTCTACTTTTTTATGAGATAGACAAATAATTTTAATGCTTTTTCAACTCTGCATAGGGTATATAGTACTCCTCTGACCTCTCCAGAAAAAAAGCTCCTGATTTTTGCCTTGCTGCATCGGTCAAACATATGTGAAATAAAAAGGGATTTGTTCCCTGTCTTTCACTTCACACAATTAGAGGTATGCTAAAAATGACCAATTACTGGTGTTCAGGTCAGCTCCTTGGATGGTTCAGATGAGCTGAGTTCCTTTTATTTTAGTGGAGATATAACAGCATCGGTCTGATACAGAGAAGAACAGAAAAAAACCCGAAACTGTATGCTTTCTTTAAGGATATATTCCCTTGGAAAAGAGTGGCCAAAAAAACCTAAGAAATGTTAAGAACACTCCCTGAATCTTTCATGGATTTAAACCCTGTTGACTCCTTACAGCAGCTAGCAAAGCAGCCGTAGCTGAACAGCTAGGCAGAAGGGCAATCTATTATATTGTTTTTCTGATTTTGAAAAATGCCAGGGCAAGTCAAGAAATAAAACCAGCTTAAATGTCAGTGCTTAGGAACAGGGTAAGCACAACATGCCAGCTATCTGTAATCCATCTTCTCATCTTCAAAGTAATGTTTCATTTCTGACATCCAGCTTAATTGCAAGTAGGAATAACTATTAGACCAAAAAATTGCAAGGTTTAAGCTGAGTCCTGCCTTAAATGAGTTCTGTGGATCAAAGTTTGTCTTCTGTGTGATGCCTTACAAAAAAATTATTTCAAAAAATAACCTTGTTCCCGTTGCTTTGGCTAGAAAGACCATGTTGTAGAAAGACAGGGAAAAGGTGAGCTATTTGGTAGGCAAAATATGACTAACAGCTGATGATCAAATCTCTGAGTTAATAGAAATCTGGTTGCTTGTTTGTTCATGGATCATCAAAAAAAAAATAAATGATAGTGTAAATCTTGACATGAAGTTCAGATTTCACTAAGAAACATGCTACTCTCCAATAAATCTATGTATGAATTTTGTTCTCCAGTCAGACAACAGTTCTCTGAGCAGCCCATGCCAACTAACACAGAAAATGATCTTCCAGCCTCTTGGCATCAGTTCTGATGAACTCCACTATTTCTGGCTTATCTTGGAATACATTGTGGAAATTAGGCACCCACACTCCAACAATAATTGCAGTTTCTCACCCTCAAAATGTGGCTGTCATAAGGTATTCACCATGAAGTCATCCTGAAAGGAAAATACGGCAAGGCATTACTGGTACATTCAAAATTGATCTTAATTTCTCAACAGTTTAATTTACTCACCTGGAAGTATTAAATGGACATATTAACATTTGTCACATATGCCTTGTGATTTGTCTGAACATATTTTGACAAGATATCTTCCAGTTAAACACTGGAATTCTGAATTTCATTGCCTAATGCAGCACTTTGAATTCAGTAAAACTACTTACAATGCCATGTTTCACCCAGCAGAAGGAAGGTTGGAGAATTTTAAATCAGATAAAAATCTCTAGGCTTAGAAGTTTTTGTATGGATTAGATTTAGTATGGAACTGAATAGTATGGTTTCAGCATCAAATTTGTTCCTAGTTTCAGCACTGGTAGCCATGGGAAAGACGACAACATCTTTGATCCCATTGCAACACCAGGACCAGAACTAAAGTAAATGTTAGACTGCCCATCCTGGGAGCTGAGAGGTATTCCAGAAAGAGCAAGATAGAAAATGTGACTGTTGGAAGCTCCATTTTTCTGTGTGGCCTTGGGAGTTCAGAGCTGGAATGCTTTATCTAAGAGGTAAACAGTTAGGATGCACATGAAAACAAAGAAGTCATGTTAGTCAAATAGGGACTGCTATGACTGTTTGGGAAAAACAAACTCACCAACAAAACAAAACAAAACAAAACCTCTCCTGTAATGATTTACACTTCTCTTTTTCATGACAATTTTGAGCTAAAAATATATGGGTAGTGTGCTACCTGGGTGTAACAAGACAGCCTGAAAATTTGTGAGGTTTAAAATAGAAATGTTGGCATAGATCAATCTGCTTTCTCTCATCAGGCCAGTTTGGCAGTCAGAATAAATTCTTCTGAGTGCAAGTTTAGGATACAGACCATTCTACAGGATAAAGATATTTATTTTGTCTATTATTTATTATTAACCAAAAGGTTCATTACAATTGGAAGAGCCAGAGAATGATATCTCCAAGTTAAAGGTGGAGCAACAAAGGTATTATCCTTCCACCTCTGAGGGCACCAGGTTTCCATAAAGTCAATTGCACTGGAAGAAGGCAGGACAATATAAAATGAATGAAACTCATTCATGGTGAACTTCATTCATGGTGAACTTGGCCTTTCAACCTTCTGCACCAGTTTGAATTCCATGCAATTTAACATTCAGAAAGGATGTTTTCAGCAGGAACCTTAAAAAAGAAAGCTGCTTCTTTCTGTGTGAAAGATGATACATCAGTTCTTCCAGAAAGGCAGAAGTTTAAACAGAAATCTTCTTCAGTGTTACCGTTCTGTAAAATTATTGCTCTTACTGGCTGGTTATTTAACCAGTATGATTTCTCAGAAGATGAGATAGATCAACAGTATTACCTGCTAAAATTCCATCTTATACTTCTTAGCTTTGAGGTATATATTCTTCCTCACAGGTACAATATCTAATTTGCCTAGGGGTGTCATGAAAGCTTCATCATCAAAAGTTTGTAAGATCCAGTTGGACCAAAGTCTGTTAAGAGTCACAGCTGATCCCATTTTGGGTGGCTGATGCTCCAGACTTTTTTTTTTTTTTTTTTCCCCAGTAGCTGTAGTTACTGAGTATAATGACTAGGTTTAAGACAATAAAATGAGTCTATCCAGAGGGGTAGGGAATCCCTCTGATCTAAAGATTTATACCCTTGCTTTTCTATTTTCCTCCAGCAGTGTCCTGTAATATTTTCAATTAGTGACTTAGTTTATTTTAAAACCCATACAAATTCTTTCAGACTTCCCTGTTTCATCAGCTAAAAGCTTCAGTGATGAGAATTTGAGGATAAGTAGACAGGTACTCATCTATTCACAGAACAGGTATAAAACTTGCCTTGGGTCACACGGAAGTCGTGAAAATAAGGCTAAAATATAAAAACCAATGAGCTATTAAACATCCAAGCATTTTTCCCTCCCTACTATTCCTAAATCCTGGGAAGTACAAATCAAGCTCATAAGCAAAGATTCCTTAAAAGCAAAATCTAGACTGACAGATATAAAAGTAAACCTATTTTGCAGCACTGACATGACTTGACTCATTTCTGCTTGGCTTAAAATAAATCGGTTTCCCAAATCACAGAATCATAGAATGAATCAAGTTAGAAGGGAACTTTAAAAGGCATCTAGTCCGATGCCCAAATTAATACAGCAAATTGATATTTGAAATAAAAAGAAAAAATATTCAAAATTGTCTTAAAGGGCAGGAGATTTCCTTTCTGACCATTTCTTTTGGGAAAAACACAGGGAGAAACTCCCCTTTCAGAATGATAAAATAAAAATATATATTGCAATTGATGGTATATTCCTCCAAGCAAGCTAATAGCACTCAGAAGCCATTCCTGATTTGTTTTTTTCCTCTTTGGGTGAATTATAAGCAAAGTCCATCACCATCTAAGCCGGTCAGATGAGTGTTTTCCTCATTTGTTATAGACTGCCTACTAGACTGAAGAGCCTAACCTCTTTCCAGATTGAAAAGACTTTTCTAAGGCTCTCATGCAGGTAACATGCTCAGTCAGAGTGACCAATATAAGCTGCTTGAATTTTGAAGATGAAGTCCTTTCAGCAAGTTGTTTGTCACTGAGAAAAAGGCAGAGAATTATAGATGAGACAGCTCTAAACTGCAAATCTTTGTCTTACGGAGGTACTTAATTCAAAGTTGTCGGAGAATCTGAAGAATTGGAAAGGGGTGTAATTTTACATGTAGCTCTCTCTCTGACATTTCCTATGTGGTGACTTATTTCTTTCTTGAAGCATGAAGCCCAGCACAAAACTGGTTTCGTAGTCACAAAGTACATTTTCAGGCCCATGACTTTCCTTGTACTGCACAGGTAAATAAGGTTAATAATTCAGGGCTGGTACTTCTACTCTAGGAACCAGTTACCTGGAAGCCAGGCCTCTGTTCATCTATGGATCTAGACAGATTCAGCCCGCAAACACTTCAACTAAAAAAGTCTTAAAATATGATTGTCATTTTCTTTAGACTCCTTCTGCAGATGCTAGAGATACATGGAACACTTTTTGCAAGTGTTTGTATATTAAAGAGAGTGAAGAGCTATAGAGTAGTTAGTGAACTAAAAGATCTCAAGTAATTGTTCCAAACTTTTTCAACAGAGCAGAGAAGCAAGCTTCATGTTTCTCAACAGACAGGAAGCTAAGCAGCCAACTACATGTCTACAAAATCCTTAATCCTGCAACAAACAGCTCTACACAGCTACCTGAGTTACAAACTGCTGTCAGCAGGAGGAATGAATGAGTGGATGTGTAGAATATCCTACTGACCTGCTTTTTCTGTAACCTTCACAAAATACAGTTTTTAAACTCCCCTTGACATGCTTTTCAGTGTTTTTTTCCTTTTTAACTGATGGGCAGCCACACTGCCAGAAATCACATTTGAATTGTAATCAGTCACTGTTATTTGAGATAAGGAGTACAATTGGACTTAAATTGTTTGAAGGAATGAGGGGAACATATCCTTGTGGGAGATTTATTTGCTGATGCTGAACTCTTGTGGTCCTTAGAACAGAATACAAAGCTACTTATTTAATGATGACCAAGGATTTGGTCCTGAAAAGCTTTACATGCCTAAGCAACCCTCACTTCAAACAGTAGCCCTGTTGAAATTAAGAATTGTTTTCTTGACTCTGTTTGTAGGAGCAAAACAGCGCAGCAGCAAAACTTTTGCTGTGGAAGGGCAAGATAATCAAAGGCTGACTGCAGCTCCCTCTCAGATGCTATTGACTTTCTGGGAGTTTTCGTAATATCCATTGAACTTTAAGGTCTGCTTTGCAGAGCTTCTGGGCATCCAGGGTCCAGCTGAAGTTCCTGGTAATGACAGTAATCAATATCTCTGAAAATTCAGCAGTTCACATGGAGAAAACCTCATATGGGAAAAAAATGGAAACGAACTCTCTGCTTATCTAGGTAAAATACTTCTTGCAGAGGTACACCCAGGCTCTCAAAAATAGGTAATTTTTGCACTCACATAATGGACATTAACCCATTTTGTCACCAGCATGCAGGTATCCCAGTCATGTCTTCCTGGTTACATTAGATCCATATGTATGTGCAAGGTCAGTCAACAAATAAAATATGCATGCGACATAAAATGTAACCCACACCAGTACCATACACCTCTGAGGAAGGCAAGGAAGTGTTTGCAGATTTTAAGAACTGTTTCAATAGGTTTTGTATGGCTCATGGACTAAAAGTTGCTCAGTCCTGTGGATAGTCTAGTCTTACACAACTAATGAATTTCCCTTTGCAGCTTGAATAAAAGGAACGGACATCTGTGTTGACCACCTATCTATACAAAGATGAGCTATTTCTAAATTCCTGTGCAAGTAAATGTGGTCATAGCAAAGCCATGTAAAAGTCAAAAAAAACTTTAATCTCAGTTTTTAATGTTATTCCTTTAGTGCCACTTCTAGTACCAGTTCAGCTTCTTGGTGACTTCAACAGATTCATAATGCAAGATTTATTTTCTGTAAAGCAAGTTGGACCATGAAAACAGATTTTATAATGTTTTTTCATGCTAATCCTATTTCTAGGAGAACTGCCATAGAGTCATTTAGGCAGCAGAGTTGGACACACAAAGCTTTCTGGAGATCTCTTTAGCTGCTTCTGAAATATCCAACTCCTACTATTTAACCAAAAGTTAAAACCTGGACAGGAGGGGGTTTGAAGGTTTTTTTGATATGAAAAAAAAAGAAAGATTTTATAATGATTGACAAAGAACAAATGTATGCTTATATACTGATTATTCTAACATCTTAAAAAGTGAAGCATAGCAGTTTGTCTGGAATATTAAAAATAGAATAAAAACACACAGGCCTGAATTTTAAAGGCATTTAGATTGCTAATTCACACAGGGTTCAATATAAATTAGAATTCCAAATACTAATACAATGCAGATAGGAATTAAATGTGCTGAACTCCATGAGAAATACTGATATTTCTCTGTTGGCTGAAGTTTCTCATACTAGAACTAGAATACTAAGTTTATTTTAAAATGAATTTTTGTTCTTCCTCTATCAATATGGCTCTTCTGAGTTATCTGGATCACAGTGTTTGGGTCGCAGTGGCTGTTTGTAGGCATGATCTGCCCTGGCAACAATGAGCTGGTGAGCTGGTAAAGCAGGATCTGCATTGTGCATTTCTTCATGGTACAGTGGTATAAACTACCCAGTGTGCAGCAAAGCACCATTCCTAGACTCATTCCTATCTGCAAAAATACCATAGTCTACCATGTACATAAAACCACAACTCAATGATTTTTCCCTTTGCAGCATTAAAGCAAATTGAAGGAAAGGACATGCCACAAACCTGGTGACATCAGTGGACTCTCATTCAATCCATAATTGCAGATAGCACTTACAAAGAGGATTTTTGCAATTTGATGTTAAATAAGTATTTTTTTTAGGAAGGAAAAAAAATCAGGATAAATTTTTCATATCTGTTCTGATTGATATTTGTGTTTCTGGAGTTTTAAGAAAGATTTCACAGATTTGAGTCAGGAGATTGACTTGTTAAATTGATTGACTCTGATTAAGAAAAGATTTGGCAGGATTTTCATTCTGGCTAATATAACAGATCCAACACATGAATGTAAGTGTAGATTTATGAACAGTAGAAAGTGTATGTATATATGAACTGCACACCTAGCTTCTGAAGAAGTAATAAGGACTTGCTTGACAAAGAATTTGCATCTAAATTAGCTATAAAGCTGTAATTTTTGCTATTGTCAGGCACAAAAAAAATCCCAAAAAAAACAAAAAACATTGTGTTCTCTGCAGGGATTTAATGTATGGTTATGCATTCATTGATTTTTTTTTCCCAAGATTTGTAATATCTTTGGAGCTTTCCAAAGCAGTATCATGCTTGGTTTATCTGCTTTTATAGAAATAAAGCATGTGTTTTTATTAAAAGTAATTGGCCAAAATATAGCTCATTAAATATCCTTGTAGAAAGAATATAAATATGGAGAGGTTAATACAATATGCATGATATCACAGAAATATTTCTCTAACAATGACTGTAAAAATAAAGGGATAGTTAGAGGCAAGTTAGAATATGCCTATTTTTTAAGCACAATTATTTTATGTCTATAAATCAATTGAGTGTTCATGTGTGTACACAGCCCAACAGGTACCTATGTGGCAGCTATAATGAGTACATGCCTGGTTTCATAGTCACAGATAAAAACCAGAGTCACTCACTATGTTTTTGTATAAGCCCATAGGTAAGTAAACGCATGATTTTTAGCCCAGAAATTTGAAGAGCCACCTTCACAGAAGAACTCAGTTTCTTATTCCCGTATCTCTTTGAAAGGAAACAACATTTTAAATAACATCTGCATTTGGTAAAAACGTCTCAATCAGAACTTTAAAAAATCATGCGTCTGTGTGCTGTATTTTTGAGTTCTGTCTGCTCTTTATTGGGTAGAATAGCCAAGTTACACATTTAGATGAGACCCAAACCACATTCCTTGCACATTCCATTCATCCCTGTATGTCAAATCATGGCTAAAGTCTGGAGGAAATGCTGCAGGCACCTCCTCCCTCTCCTTCACTGGCCTTCATGTCTGTGTACTTGTGTCTCTCACAACCCGCTCCTCTCTGCTGCAGGTTCTTTCTCTGGTTCCAGAGAAACTCCCGGCTCTCAGGCAGGGGCTGCACTGCATTGTCTGGGCCAGAGCTGTGGCAGAGGCTGGGGCTGTGGTGAGGGAGCGGTTCCAGCAGAGGCTGAGCAAGAGCTGGAGGGACCGGCCAGGCTGGGCTGCATGCGGGCCTGCCTCTGCTCCATGTGCTGTGCCCCCTCTTCAATATGTCACAGAGGCATTGACTGTCTCGGCCTTGGCCAGAGGCAGGTCTGGCTTGTAGCTGGAGCAACTTCCAGCAGTTTCTCACAGGAGCCATCTCAGTAGTCCCCTCCCCGCTACCAAAACCTTGGAGCTGGGGGAACTTCCAGCAGTTACTCAGAGGGACCATGACTGTAGCACCTCCCCTAATACCAAAAAATCCATCACAACATCTTGCAAGCCATCTCATTGTCTCTTCTGAGCTGCTGTGGTCTGCCCTGCATACCAGACCTCCAGAGCAGAAAAGGCAGCAGGGGTTATCTTCCCTCAATGGTACATGATGCTGAGAGAGACACATAGCTCTGGATCCATGGCACCGTTGTACCTGCTATATTTTCCTCTTATATTCCTAAGCCAAGTATGTGTTATGTGTGTTATGGATATTTATGGGCCAGAAGGAATGTAGGTTAATCTTTAGTTTCTCAAAATTAAAATGAACTTTTTATTTTAATTCAGTTAAATTTCACTTAATTCAGAATTTCATTGGGATCATCATAATATTTCATTCATTCTCATCAAGTTTTGTCATCTTTACACTGACATTTGTTATATTTAACTTCAGGAATAACAACTGATATATCAATTTTTCATCCCACTTCTCAGTGAAACCTGGTGACAAGTTATAAGAACGCCCCAGAGTCCCAGGCTCCTTCAATTCTCTGGCAAATCCAGATATGCTCTATTTCCAACCAAATTACCTAGCTCAAAGCAGGAATTACTGCATGAGATTTCATAAACTTTGTGCTGCAGAGATCTCAAAAGGCATTTATAATTATCACTTCTGAATCAAGGAGAGACAAGACTCTGTGCTTCCCTAGAGCCCTGGGAGCAGCTGACATCAGTGAAGATCACTTTCATGATGTCCTAAACAGTGTCTGAACCTGAGCAAAACAGAATCCAAGCATTGCAAAGGTGACTCAAATTTATTTCACCTCCTTGCAATCCACGTCTCCCAACTACTCTAAAATCAGGTTGCTGATTTTATTTCTTTAGGTATAATTGAAAGAATAATTTTTATTTTCCCAAACATCAAAAAAACATTGATGAAACTGTCATTCGACTAGTTGCTGGTTGATCTTCCTGACTAAATTGCTCATTCTGTGCAAGCGTGGTTTATTTATGACAAATGTAACCTAAAAGGATTCCAGTTGTTCTGAGTTCTGAACATTCTGCCTGCAGCATTTCCTCTAGATTTTAGCCATTATTTGATATAGAGGGATGAATGGGTAGTCCGAGGAATGTAGTTTGGGTGTCATCTAAATGTGTAACTTGGCTATTCTACCCAATAAAGAGCAGACAGAACTCAAAAATACAGCACACAGATGCATGATTTTTTAAATTTTTGATTGAGACTTTTTTACCAAATGCAGATGTTATTTTAAAATGTTATTTCCTTTCAAAGAGATATGGAAAGAAACTGAGTTCTTCTGTGGAAGGCAAAAGTATGCAGCTTTGCTATAGCCTTCTCAGGAATCTGGGAACATCTGTTCAAGCTGGATAACCTAGCATGTATAGTCCTTTTCATGTCACTAGCATGACACATCGCCCTCACTTGGAAACTGGGGGGTGGGGGAGAGGGAACATGTTGTTAAAAGTTCCAAAACTAGTGACAGAAATGCAACTGCTTTTCTTTACTCAGAGAGGTTTTCAAAATCACCATGTTTCACGTGCCATCTGCAGTTTTATTGGCCAGAGGAACATCAAATAGTCTTGGCGTGTTTCCACTGCTCCGTAGCGGTCATTACCACATTTTAGTTTTTTTGCTCTTGACTTGAATCCTAAGCATTTTCCAAATGCCTTTCCATGTTTTCAGTGAAGAAACTTTTGATCCTAAACTTAGAATAAGCTGTTCATCCTGATTTCTACAGGTCTCTTTGGCATCACATATTATTGCTCTCCTCCTACCCCAGTACTGGAGCTGCAGCTAAAAGGTATTAATTGATTTTAAAATATAATATTTTGGGTATGCCACCCTCTGAACTGCACTGGTACATAATTTGTTTTCTAAATAATATGTTCCTCCCATTTACATTCCTGTGCAGTGAATATCTCCCATGGACCATCTGATTTAGCTTTGTCTGCTTGGATGTCTTGCAGATGAAGGACATCTCTCAATACTGGAATTAGAAACACTCTTTTCTTTTGCCTTTCCCCCCTGGCCCCTCTATTCCCTGCAGCCAGAGGAGCAAGAGGAAGAAGAGAGTAAAGAAGCAGAAACTCATCAAATCCCGATGCATCAAATTCTCCAGCCATTGAGCAATACTCTGCTGGAGAACCCATTCATCTTAAATCATCTGGAAAGAGGTCTACTTGCAATATTTCACAATCTAAGTACTTTCTGACAAATCTATTAATTATGCACTCAAGCAAATTATTTCCTGCCTGTGGAGAATTGCTACCGGATTTTTTCTTGTGCCAGAATCCTTGCTCTTTCCTCTCTTTTTAACTCATTGCTTTCATTACTATAGTCCACTTACCATCATCATTTTTTCATAGTATTCACTTATCTCAAACCACAAATTCCTTTGGGAAAGGGGTCTAAAGAGATATGATAAGTAACAATTGCCCCTATCAAATCAGAATAAAAATCTTTTATCAGCAGACCTTTCTGCTGCTCTCTTACTTTTCTTTTATGTGAGTTATCCCATAACTCTAACATTCACTGGCTTTTTCTGTTGTCTAAATTTAACACACAGTCTTTAAGCAAATTCTCCTGCCTCTAAGAGCACATTAGAATCATCAACTGTTATAAGACTGTGAAATATTTTTGTCAGGATAGACCTTCCAACACACTAGCTATTGCAAGAAAATTCAGGCCAATGTGGACCCAAGGAAGTCTCGAGAGCAACCCCTTGCCCAGAGCAGGCTCAGCCATGGGGTCAAACTAAGGCTCAGGCATCTTTCCTGAAGGGGATGGAAACCCTCCAAAGAGGGAGAGAGCACCATCTCCCTGGACACCAGGCCCACTGCCCAGATGTTCCTGGAGGGGGGTAAAGCTTTCCCTTGTCTCTAGCCTCCCTGCCCCTGGTACTCACCAGGGTCCAGGACCCTCTCCCCAGAGCTGCCACTGGCCCCACCAGCATCACTGCTGGGGCTCTGCCAGCTCGGGACAGGGCTGCACAGTTCTCCTGCCTCAGGAGCATGGGGATCCTGTCAGCCCCTTCCTCTCACTACTATCTGTCCCTCTGGATGCAGCCCTAACCCTGCACATACCTACACATCTCAGGTGTCAGTGTTCTCTCCATTTTAAGCCCTTCTCTTCCCACCAGTCAGGTGAAGTCCTAGTTCCACCTCAGACAAAGCATTACTCTGCCTCAGTCCACAGGGTTTCAGAATTTAGAGAAATATATTTTCAAACAGAAAAGTGGAAAGCAGTATAATTATGATTCAGTTCTCTCTTAACCAATGATTTACAAGGACATCTAACTGTTGAGGACTGTGAGCTAGCCAGTTCATTTTAAAAAACTGGAACTGAAGTGCAGGGAGACCTATAGCTATCAGGACATCTGGTTTGACAGAGTAGATCTATACAAAATAGGAACAGCATTAACCAAACTTGTGAAAACAGAAGAGCAAATTTTCAGCAGGATGCCTAGCCTTCTATTGCTGAGGCACACGTCTCTGAAAACACACAGTTAAATCTCCATTCACAGTACTGAAAATTTTACTATGTGTGTTGTAGTTAGGGCTGGCGGCCAGAAGATGTCACGCTGTACGGAAAGATAGGACTCTCTGGGTAGCCAATAGCGTTCAGTTTGTGATGTAAGCAGACGGAAGTGATGTAAAATGCAAGTTATATAAAGCCTGTTCACCCTTCAATAAACGCCTTTTGCCGTCCACCACATTGGTGTCTGTGAGCTGATGGACCGAGCGGCCTGGGATTGGTCGCCGTGCCGTTCCTGAACCAGGTCGTCACACTGACGAAGGCAACATGTGTGTCCAGATGTTAGTAGCAGTGTGTTTATACTTCTGAATCCCTCTTCATTGCATCACAAGCAATTGGTAAGAATGCAACAGAGCGACCTCTCAGGTGGTCTCTTGAGAGAATTGCAAGGTAAATGATATAAACAGAGAACAAGAAAACTCCTACACAGGCTTTTCTAACAGAGTACAAAAATCCCTTTGTAGTATACAGGATAAATAATTTTGGAAACAGAAGTTTTCAAATTGCCATTCTCTTCCTCACTGTGTTTCATGACTATAGACAACGCTTCTCTCTAATCAGGTGACATCTAAGTTTAAAATTAAAGCTCTCATGTCCTTTTCTTTTTTTTTTCCACACCTCATGTGCACAAAGTATAATGCACAGGGAGCAACACCTTAAAAATATTTCATATCCAATGTCATGCACCATGTTCTATTATCTTCATGTAATTAAAACAGATACAGAGCTCGATGATATGTCACCAGGTAAGTAAATTAGAACATTAAGTACACACAGATCTACTCTGCTACTGGCTAGAAGAGGTAATGAATATTCTGTGCCATTTCCACAGCCCATCTAAACAATATAAAAACCACATCAGTTCTGTTTTGACAGAAGTTCTTCTGTCAAAGAAGAATGCCACCTTGCAATTTTAATAAGCTTTGGACAAACTAAAATCAGACTTTACACTGTAGATTATATCCTATTCTTAAAAAACATTGAAGAAGAGACAAGGAGAAGAACTGCAAATCCTACTGTTTGTAACCTTGATTGGCTATTTCATACTTTTTCAGAAAGTATAGTATGAAATAAGAATATATGTGACCATGCCATACTGTATAGAATCCCCCTTCCCTAGAATGATATATTGTTGCTATAGGCTGTTTATTAAGCACTATTTTAGCACTCTACCTGTCAGAGTCAGGAAAGCATGACCTAGGTGGATTTCCTCCCTGCTTCTCAGGGAAAAGAATTTGGCACTGCTAGCGTCGAGTATAATGGCAGCAGCCTGAACAAGACAAACAAGGAACTGTATAGTACCTTCTTACCACATGTGTACTTCTTGCATGTCCAGGAATGAACATACAGAGGTGTATTTTGTCTCTTTTTTTTTATTGTACATTAGAAGCTATATACCCTAACTACTTACCTTTATTTTTACCTTTATTACCTTTATTTCAGCTTAGTGGCTGCAGCACTCAACCAGGACTGATCTTCTTAACATGCTCTTACTCTGTTTTGTAAATGCAACCAATTACAGTTACATGCCTGTGTCAAGGCACCATTCTTTGCACACTCTCACAGCCTACCTTTCCAAGAGTGCATCTGGACCTAAACACTGCATAAGGAGTTCAAGTAGCAGTGTTGAAAAGGTCAGGTTTTTGCACCAGGTTTTTCTTTGTAGAATTCTAGCCAATTCATACCTTAGTTTCCTTTTGAGTCAGTGTAACAGTACATGATTCACCGTGTCTAAGATGTTTGCAGAAAGTTCAGTAGTAGTGAAACACGCTCAGGTAACACTGTGGACAGTTATATCCAAATGCATACAAGGAAGGCAACTCAAACTGAAATGGAGCAGAGAAAATGTTACAGGAATTGTCAAGGCATTGGAGTCTGCTTTGCAACAGGAGTCTAAAGAGCCTTCTTCACCTTTTGAAATTTGACGTAGAGCACTGCAGAACAAAGTCAGCCTCACTACTTTCATAATAAGTTTTATCAGCCATGAGAGAGAATTTCTGTTTTACTGAGGTGACTGAACTGAACTGAACTCAGTGGTCATAGAAGTCTTTTCCAATTTTGCATTTCTTTTTTAAAGACAGCCCACACTTACAGCAGAGATTGTATTTCTGTGACCAGACTGAAAGCATCTGGCACATGTCATTTCCCTTTCATCTGTGCTTCTATCATCCCCATCCCTTCATGAATAAAGCATTAATATCAGCAAGATTGTCCCTCCAGAAGTCTGTCAGACTCCAAAGCGGTTTGGTGTAGTTCATATCCCTGCAGTCCACCTATATGTGACAGCATTTCGGCATGTATTTGTGAACTTCCTAGTAATCCCGACTTAATCAGGCCTAGCTATTTTTCCTCCACATCCCTTCCTGAATACTGCTTAATGTGTAAATGGTACAATTTTAGGGGTTTTTTTTTAATAAAAACCCCAACCTAAAATCAATAAGGTTGTTCCAGATGCAAATAAGTGCCCAGGAAGCTGCTACTGAAGTCCACAGAATTACGTATCTAAATACTCTGGAAAATCTCCATAAGCCTAATTGCATCTTCAGATGCTCCCATTTCTATAAAATCTTTTTCCTTTCAAAACACACATGTTCACCTGATCCACTGAGCCCTCTTTCTTTAGCTAAGTATGTTAAGTGAAAATTCATATGTGTCTTTCAACAGAGATCAAATCATTTGCAAATCTTGCCCCCTACTTCCTCATTTCCGTGTTTTGTGTGTTTTAAGTTTCAGAGTTTAGACATGGTTAGAGGCAAAGGTGACCAAGAGAAGCATTTCTTTCCCTTTTCTTCTATCTATAATTGCTAGCAGAAATGGGAAAAAAATATAATTGTTCTCATGCTGTATACAGCTCAGTTTTATAAATAAAAAAAGGTTTAAATAGTCTGAAGTCAGAGCTTTGAAAAATCTGTCCAGCTGCTTCAGCAGTCAATCACAGACATAGGTGCGAGGAAGCTTCTGGAAGTACTCAACATGAATAAGTAGCAGCCAGAGGCAGGAACAAATCTTAAGCAGGCAAAATTACCATAGGCAATGAAAGACAGCTGACACTGATATAAAGCAAAGGAAAAAAAAAATTATGCCCTGACCTTCTTCTTGTTCAATCTTCAGCATCTGCATGTAGAGCTCTCTTTTCTGAATCCTTCGTCAGGTATTTTCTTAGACACATAAATACTTATGCTTATGTTGAACGCAGGTTCAACATCTGAAAAACAAAGATGAAACATTCATCTTGATCATGGTCTTTTAGATTTTGGGGTTGAGAAGAAGGGGTCAGTACCAGGCAGGCTAGTAAGGAGCCAGCCAGCTCAGCCAAGACCTTGCTATTTGGCCTTGGGCACCCCACCAGTGAAATGGGGATAACAACATGTCGTGTCTCACAAGTCCATGGAGACATTAAATGTGAAAAGCAGCCAATACAGTTTTCAGGTATTATGGTACTGGTGATGGATGAAAGCAACTGTGCTGTTACTTAATGGTTCCTTATTCAGTGTCATATCCTTTCATTTAGACTTTTCAAAGAAATATATCTTTGCTGTTCAGTCAGTCATCCATCAGTTAGATGACAGTAAAAAAATCCCATTAGAGTGAGTGTATCATGAGTTACCCGTATAGTCTTGCCTGCTGTTCACAGAGGCTGTGCATGTTGTCCAGCGGAGATTGTTTCCTACTTGGTAGTTTTCATCATGACACATTTAAAAAATGCATAAATAAATAGTTCATGAAAGCTATGTACAATGATCACTGTCCAGTGTTTATTAATGTATGTTGTAAAGCTTCAGAACAGCAATCTGGATAGTGACAGCTACAGTAGGTGCACAGGAAGATATTCAGCTTACGGATGTGCAATAAATCACATTTCTATAAAATGGATTGTTGTATCATCCAAGTAATACTGCCATAAGGGTTTTTAATCATACTGGTCAACAAACTCAGATATTATTAACACAGAAAAAAAACCCGCGACATATATAAATTTGAAAAAAGATCTGTATCTTTGGATCCAGGCCCAAGTTAACAGAATTACATTCCTTCCATTTTCCCCATTGCAAGCTGAGCTTGTAAAAGCCCCTGTGTGGTGCAAGAACAAAATGCCTGTACTACAGTGAATCCAACTGCTGCTTCCAGTATAGTTCATTCTCAGTTTTATAGCAGCCAGGAGAAACAAGACAGAGAGGTGCTTACCTCTTCTACCATTATGATACCGTCAACCTGAGAAGAAACCACAGTCCTGAATAAAGCCCATCTCAGAAACAAAAGAGCTTGTGAAGGACTCTGTCACTCCCTCCCAGTTTTCCCATGAACCCAGTTCAGTCAGTTCACTGTTGCCTGAGATAAAGTTCTACAGCAATATGTCATTTCTGCTGCCTAGCTGAACACAGATGCTGTTAGCTCAACAGTCTCTTGCTGCAGTCAAAAACATGTGGACAGCTTCTTGATAAGCAGCTCTGGGAGGGCCCTTGCTCATTCTTTTGCCTGGTCTTCATCCAGCTGCAGAGATCCAGCAGAACATTCCAGTTCCTCATTTAAGGGACTCACACCAGCTATTTTCTAATTCTGTACTGCAGTAAGTGTGCACCAGCTGCTGCTCCACCTCCTCCTGCTTTCTGTGGAGGGGAAAGCCAGGCGTGGGCCAGACGGGAAATTCAGCTTATGTCCAAGGAGCTCCAGCACTAACAACTGGAGGACCAGGATCCGAGGATTAGCTCAAAAATGCCATCTCCACCCCAAAAAATGCAGAAAGTTAAACAATTTAAACAGTGTTTTCTTGGTAATATATGGCAATATTGCAACACTTTAAAGGTCGTACTCCAGAAAATGTAAAATTAAGTATTCTTTTAGTGGTCTCTTTAGCTTTTTGGTTTTGTTTTTGTTTTCTTTCTGGTTTTGTTCCTGGTTTTGTCTTTGTTTCTGGTTTTTGTTTTGTTTTTGTGGTAGAGCGCACTGCAGAACCTTTGGCTCTCTGTTTCCAAGGAGGCAACTTGAAAATGTCAGGGGTTTTTCAGGCTATTCTCACAAGAACCTAAAGGTATGAATGGTTGTACCAGATAAGATCACAAGTCTGTCTGCCTTGTTGTGTTCCCAATGACAGCACCATGGAACAATACATAGGAAGGACACTAGTAACAGAGCACGGATACACTGATCTCATTCTTGATATATCAACTTTGAGTCTAAAAACAGAGGCAAGAGGACTTCCTGAGCTGAAGGCTGAATTCAAAACACGGTGTTTCACAGCTGGCAATGGACTACATGAAGCTTTTTTTTCTGGAAATACAGTTACTTTGAGCAGGTTCCATATACAGAATGTCACTGAATCACAGAATCACAGAATGTTAGGGATTTGAAGGGACCTCAAAAGATCATCTAGTCCAATCCCCCTGCCGGAGCAGGAACACCTAGATCAGATCGCACAGGAAAGCATCCAGGCGGGCTTTGAATGTCTCCAGAGAAGGAGACTCCACCACCTCTCTGGGCAGCCTGTTCCAGTGCTCTGTCACCCTCACTG
>VZTO01019682.1:0-30773 GCA_013400615.1 Syrrhaptes paradoxus
AGGAAGGAAGAAGATCTCCAGCCAGTGGATTCCCCCTTTACTGCCCTGTTGCCAGCTGCTTTCTGAGGCTCTGTAACTAATTACAGTATTTTCCAGAGAAAATATTGGTTAAAGATGTTTTTATGCTTACATCTCAGAGGTATCAGGTTATTTGTAAATGTAATTCAAGTTTTAACAGCTTTTCATTATAAAACAGACATATGGGTGTACAGAATAGAAGACTGAAGAAGGCACAGGAATGATTTATATGGGTTTTTTGTAATTCTATTGATCTGCCAGCACCACTCTTGAGAAAGAAATTGAGGAAAGTGTCAAGTAATAGTTCTGCTAGAAATGGGCTCAGAAAATTTTGACATGTAGCCTCACAAAATTTGCTGAAAAGACTGGAGGCTTAAGCTGCATGCACGTATTTAGGATGAAAAAACTCCTTAGGCATATCTGTGTGTTTATTCTTTACCTTATGTTTAGATGTCGTGGATTTAATATCATATTTCTCATTCTTTGCAGCCATTGACTGTGAACTAACAGAGTGGTCCCAGTGGTCCGAATGCAACACCTCATGTGGAAAGGGCCATATGATCAGGACAAGANACCACTCTTGAGAAAGAAATTGAGGAAAGTGTCAAGTAATAGTTCTGCTAGAAATGGGCTCAGAAAATTTTGACATGTAGCCTCACAAAATTTGCTGAAAAGACTGGAGGCTTAAGCTGCATGCACGTATTTAGGATGAAAAAACTCCTTAGGCATATCTGTGTGTTTATTCTTTACCTTATGTTTAGATGTCGTGGATTTAATATCATATTTCTCATTCTTTGCAGCCATTGACTGTGAACTAACAGAGTGGTCCCAGTGGTCCGAATGCAACACCTCATGTGGAAAGGGCCATATGATCAGGACAAGAATGATTAAAATGGAACCCCAGTTTGGAGGAACAGCATGCCCAGAAACTGTCCAGCGTACAAAATGTCGAGTAAGGAAATGCCTGAGAGGGCCAGGTATGGAAAAAAGGCGCTGGAAAGAGGCCCGGGAGAAAAGGAGAAGTGAACAAGCAAAAAAAAATATAGATAGTGAGCAATATCCAGGTGAGTGTGAACCATTATTTAGTACATCACGTCTGTTTGTCTTTTCTGCACAACAGGAGTTTGTGAGCAGCTCCATTTCATGCTGTGAGAACGTTTTCAGCATTTCAGTCTAGGGAAAGTTTTAGCAATAAAGTAAAGCACAGCCACTTCTAGTGTTTGCCTGTCATCAAAACTTGCAATGTAAGTTTAGGACACAATGCAGAAAGGCTCAGACCTGTCCGTGTCCCAGCACTGAGAATATTTTAGCTTCTTTACCGCAGAGTGTGGAATGTGAAAGATGTAGACTTTAGACTTGGCAAAGGACTGGTCGCAGTTTCTGCAGAACTGGTTGATAATTTGCATCCAGTTACCTTTGAACTTTAAAAGTATTTGTTCCTGGATCCAATGCTGTATTTCAAAACCAAATTGATTTCCACCTCAATAATCTGGGGGTCAGACTGGTCCAAGAGATCTTCTCAGACTGCATTTTCAATAACGGACAGTAGTATCAAGCACTGATGCCTCACATTAATAAAACATAATATCTTGTGGTATAGTTTACATTATTAGGATATGAATTACTGCTAAGTTGTGGTTCATACTTGTCTGACATTTAGCAGTTTCTTAGTTTATCTTCCCAACGTAATAAACTAGGCAATATGCTGTCTTAGATTCAAAAGATGTAAGTGTGCACACATGCATTGTGTTACACATATTGAGATATGTAGGTTAGACCAAAATACTAAAAACTTGATCAAATTACTTATTTTTTCAGTTTGTAGGCTGAAACCATGGACTGCTTGGACAGAATGTTCTACACTCTGTGGAGGTGGAATTCAGGAACGCTACATGATGGTAAAGAAGAGGTCCAAAAGTACTCAGTTTACCAGCTGCAAAGACAAAAAGGAGCTAAGAGCATGTAATGTTCATCCTTGTTAACAAAACACAAGGCTTCCAAGTGATGCACCCTGAGCTAAATGGAAAGTCAACCTTGGTTTGGTTTTTAAAACAAAAGAAATATAAAGTGTATATTAGTTTTCATTTTTGCAGTGTGGTTTGCTTTTTAGTCTTGCTGCTGGTGCAAGAAATATATTTCATAAATATTTCCTCATAGATTTATGCTGAGAGTAAATCTCTGGTACTCCAGCCAGCCCTTAATGCATAAAAATAGTGAGTCATTATGAGTCATTTGACTAAAATACAGACATACCTGTGGACATGGGATAGCCATATAGAAATACTACTTATAAAGACATGGGATGCATGCATATTAACATAATAAGTTAAAGTGACATGTTTCATATGTGGGAGGATTTCTCTCTTGATTTTGAAAATCCAAAGCAGTGCCTACGTGATTACACAACTATGCCAAGGAGTAATTTCAGTAATGCTGGTTCAATAACATTAAAGGTGCATGTTTATCTTTTTACACTGTTGGGTTAAGCTGATAGTTATAATAATTACCCTATATACTTTTCTTCACATGGATGCTATGGTCCGTGCAAAATGGTCTTTGTTTCTTTAAAACTTAAAAAAGAAATAATTTGTACAGCTCAATAGTGGTGTCTGTCTGCCCGATACATAGTCACAGGCAAAACAGATCACAAAGAAAACATGTGAATGTCATAATATATTTAGATGCCATATTCTATATTGCCTGCCTCTCAAAATGGATACAGAACTAACAGAAATGGGTCCAAACACAGAGAGTCGCAACAGCTGTGTCACGGAAAGACTCCCACATGAGAGACACTAAAAAATTAGACTCAGTTTCATGAGGATGTTAACCACAGGTAAAGAGAGAAAGAGGTTTATAGTATAATAACAGTGGTAGAGAGAAGGTGAGCCAGGTTCTCATGCATCTCCTCTAATAAAAAAGGGAAGAGAGCCTCTGAAATGAAACAATGACAGCCTCTTAAAGTATTAATTACACATTGACAAAAGAATATATTTACAGCAATATAATTTATGTTTTTTACTCAAGAGTACATAAGGAGAATTACTCATTTGTAGATATACCAGCCAGGATAATTGTCTTCCCTGACCACTTGACCAATCAACAAACTGCCTGAAATTAGAAAACAGCTCCTCGCCTTTGTAATTGCTTCTGCTATTTTACACTGTCTCCTGCAGAGTTTAGCTCTCATCTCCACACATCATCAGGTGTAGGACTAATATGACCTGGGGCGTCACTTGCTGTTGGACTATACTACTGTCCTGTCAGTTTAACAAGTTAAAGTGAGAGGTGAAGGGGATGGGCTGTGGTCCAGGAAAGGCAGCATACACCTGTGTCTCTCCGTAAGTAATAACAAGGCACTGAAAATACAGACTGTTGGTGCTGACTCTTAAAACAAGCTTGAGAGAAATGAATGGAGAGAAAAAAAAAAATATATAGTCTCTTTAAACCAGCCTTAAGTAATTTACTCACATCCTTAACACTTGGTCACAGTCCTGAGAACCTGACACCCAAGTTTTACATGTCTGCCTTTGATGTGCACCACAACCCACTAAGGCTGTTCAACGTCACCATCGCTGCCCTGGGAATCCTCTCCTTCCCTCCCTGTACCTGAGCGGGCTAGACGGGCTGCTTTCATTACACCGTAGGGCTTTTCATCATCATTTCTCCACTGAACACCACAAGGGCTGCTCTGGACTTCCACAGCTGTTGCATCCCACCCTCCTCAAGGTATTTTACAGCTTTTTTTAACGTGGAATGAAGGGAGGGCCAAGGAAGTTATGGAACCAACCACAGCATTCAGCCTGCCCCACCACTGCTAAATGGAATGGGTGCAAGCCTGCAGTGAACCAAACCAGGAGAAACAAGAATACAACAAGGTTTAATGCTAAAACCAAACATTTTTTACATTTTGCAAAGCTTGGCTCATTTAATAAAATTAATTCAGAGAGCTTGCTTCCTTGTGCCTGTTGAAAAATTCTGCAGATTATGTCTCTGTACCGCTGTTATTGCAGTGTAGCAGCAAGATGATCCCTAAGCAATGTATGTATGAGCTTACCTTGCACATTACCCTTTTATGACCAAAAAAACCAACCCAAGAAAAACACACCACACCACAAAAAAACAGTGGAATGATACAGATACTGAGTGACCAGCTGAGCATATTTCAGGTGAGGAAACAGATGGCTGCAGAGAAGGACTGAAGCAATTAATGACAGGTGCCCAGCCAGGGCAGAGCTACATATGTAATAAAGACCCACGTACCACCTACCTTGGGGACCCACTCTTGCTGAGGCTAATCATCCAAAAAAAAATAACCTTCAACTATGAAACATGTGACAGAGTGAGTTTTGTAGGCTTAGATCTGTCAGAGCTTGAGAAGAAGGAGCAGAAGAAGTGTCTCCTGAATGGAAAAAAAATGCTCTGAGTTTATGGACTATATTTTATCTCATCAACCATTACCACGTGTTCAAGCTAATCTTGCAAAACATGCCTGTTTCTGAAAAAAAAAACACCACAACTACCAATGTTCTTGTCATTTTCATGTTTGTTCCAGTTCATCAAGCTTTTTTGTCTCTTTACTCCCTTTGCCAAAGGCTACAGAGTGCAAATACACCTTTAGGTATGTAGAAAACACATATCTTTCTGAATGTGCCCACAAAATAGTCCGCTAAAACAATCTGGCACTCCTTTCACTGTGGTTCTTACTATTTTGAGTCTCCATACACTCATTTCTCTTAGGCTCATTAAAGTTATGAATGATGGAAATTGTTCTTCCCCCACCTTGTTAATACATGCAATGACAACATAGATTGCGCCGGGTCAGAAATGTGTGATCATTCCTGCTTAGGTTCAGCTTTTCAGACTGTTTCTTCTGTTGAAACATTTTAGAAGTCACTTTTGTCTTTCTTCTAACCGATACAAAAAAAAAAATATTTAAGCTTGCTACATTTTGTAAAAAAAAATCACAAACAAAAACCAATGAAGAAAAAATAAGAGGTTGATTTTCTATTCAGAAAAAAAGTTCTGGTATACAATATGTATAAGTATTGCGTTGTTACTGTAAACTTTCTAGTAGTGTAATAGCCACTGGTTATCAGTCAACACAAATGAGAACTGTTCTCTCTCTTATCTCCTGAATAATACTGCTGAACTGAAAGCACAGATATCTCTCCAGTTTTTTAGACCTCAACTATCAGGTTTTAGCATTGTGTGTATGTTTTTTTTCTAACATACAAACTGTAGAAGCTTAACACATAATAAAAAAAAAAACTTAGGGGCTTAACAAATGTACAGTAGGACTCTGTGTGCAGCATACAATTTAAACAACATTCTGTTTGACTGCATTTTTAGATTTCCTTCATTGTTTTTGTTTGCTGTGAAAAGGCTTCCATGAATATTTCTTACCAAAGTCTTGTGTAGATGTTTTGTCTGGCTAACACACTATTATTATTATTTTGGAATAAAGACATCTTTACTATTAATTTTACACTTGTATGAGATTCTGTTCAACTAATACGATTGTGTACACCAAAAAACCCCACACTTATCAATATAAGTCATGCTCTTATTTACGTTTTACTCCTGTCCAAGCTAACGGGACGCCTGGAGCGAGCTGGATTTTACTACAGCCAGTCATTCTTCCCCCCTGGAAGTTATTTGCAGCAAGGTTTTTGACTAATTGTTTGTTTTGAGCTTTCAAAAAGTCTGAGGTTTTGTGAAACTTTCAACTGGTATTTTGTGCTGCTAGGAGATTATTTAGGTACACTGCAAGGATGAGCACATCACCAGGATGTTCATGAAAAACCCTCTCCTAAAACTAAAGCGTAACAAGGCTGAGGTGGACCTAGAGGTAGTTGCCTGGAGATGACAAGCTCAGAGCTGCTCGGTAAAGGCATTTCCGGGACAGTAAAACTCCATTGGCATTTGGCTAGTTGCTCTTACTAGAAGAAATGCCCGGCCTTTCCAAGCAGCTGTTTCGAGGCAGGTTTGTCAGTACGTACAACAGCAGCACGAGTCCCCCCCCCCAGCAGTGCTGCCCACCTGCAAAGAGCTGCCTGCTGATGGAGCAGCTCTGCTCCAGTGGCCCTGGGGGACACGGAACAGGACGGTGCTTCTGCTCCGAGCCGCTCCCTGCAGATACCCTGCCACAGCATCAGTCGAGCTTTGTAGCCACTTTCAGAACCACAAAGACAGGTTAACTCACCTTTCTGTAATCCCAGCTTTAGTTTGTTACCAAATAGTGTAATTTCAGCAAAAATTGCTAAACCTTCTGTCTTCAAATAAGACCAACAGCACCGAGCCTGCCTGGCTTGAGCAGAGCAGTCACTGCAACGCCAGTAGCAGCAGGTTGGCTTCATAGGACAGGACAGCTGGGCACCTTCACATCCTGTGTAACCAACAGACTTTTCTGAAGGACAATTTACTGTATCCAAGTGAACCAGCTAACTGCAAGCAAACACTGACAATGTGAAGCTAAGTGAATTTATGGAGTAATTTAATGTTCTGGTATGCCAAATGGACAGACATCTGGGACAGCAATCATCATCTTATGGCCCATAAAACTGTATCAGAACAAGCTTTTCCTCGGAAGGAGTCACAGAGCCTAAGTCAGCACAGGGAACAGATGGCCTCTTTGACACAGGGTGCTCCTCTTCGCATGCCCAACACACCTAAACCATAATCAGTGTGCCAGAAAGACAATGGGCAGCACAAGCCCTCAACCGTGATTTGTGATATGAGTAAATCAATTAACTCTCCTAGAGCTATCTGCCATTCTCAGGGCCACAGACACTGAGTTTCTCAGATGGGAGAAAACCAGCAAAACCCTGGGAGCACACACAGCTATTAGCTAAAATCTCAAGCCTATCATTGCACACTGTTTGACAACAATCATTTCTATTTCCAATACAGTAATTAATGCCACAAGATATTGTCACACGGCTATGCTTTTAACTGCAAAACAAAATACAGTGTGTGTGTATAAATATATATGGTATACAGTACATACATTCTCACAACTTTTTCTTTTTTTTTTTCTTCCCCATTTAGGAACCAGCATACTAACTACTGGGGGGAAAAAAAACCTTTACTACTGAATTGAAATGTGCTTAAAAATCTCTTGCTACCACGTTGCAGGCATTTAGCATTCTTTGCTCCACATGCAAACCTATTTAAGATCTTTATTGCAACACTTTCAAGTTTGGGACTCAGTCACTTCATGCAGTGTTGTGCAAAACAAAGCAATTACAGGCCACCTGAACAATATTGAGCTCTGTCTCCTCTGGTTTCCAAAAGACAGAACAGTTTGTGCCATAACTGATGGGCACATTAACTGCTCAGTAAGCAATGACATTTTTCACATGTGGTCTAGATAGCTTAATGCATCCAAAATGCTAACACTTGGAGCTCAGCATTCTTCTCATCTGCTTCATACAAGTCCCAGGGAACACAATTTACACCTCCATCAGTAATAAACTCGCAAACACCAAGGCAGGAACGTCCTCCCTTTCTGCTCACTTACTCAATTTGCACACATGGAGAAAATGAAGCTGCTCCATAAATCCCAGCTCGCTTCCTTTTCATTAGCAAATGGCAGGGTATATTCAAGCAGGTATTTTAAAATATACTTGTTATATAAGTTTCAAACAAAGCTCAAAAGTTGTTTCCAAACACAAGTCTTTCTCGCCACCCCTCTCATTGCACCACTGGAACCAGCAGTGGCATTGCCGGCACAAGCACAAGCACAGCTCAGGCAGATGTCTTGCAAGGACTCAATCAGGAGTGTATGGCAGCATTTGGAAAAGTGCCTGCTGCCTTTGAAAGGTGAAAAAGCCCTTTGTGTCCCCTCTGTTGTGCCAACTAGCACCTTAGTGCACTTCATGGCTCAGCCCCAAGACCATCCCAGCCACCACAGCCATGACCCACGACAGCGCAACTCAACAGCCTCGCCGTGAAGCTTGGACACGCCACGAGTCGATGCTCTACAGGGGAAGGCCAAGGGCACGGTACAACACTGCATATTAGGGCTCATCAGCAGTTCTCATTTTAGGCACAACAGGCTGGACTGTGAATCCCCAGACCTGGTGAGAAATCACACTCTTGGTACTCAGCCATTCACGCTTGAAGTGACCAAGGGCCTTAGAGACCCACTCACCCAAGACCCAAATGCAGAAGAAACTCCAAAGCAGCATAGTGTGCTCCAAAGCAGCTTTACCTAAATTGCTTTTTACCAGAAAAAAAGAGGGCGAGTGTGCATGCATATAAAGAAAAAGAGAAACCAGGACACATGACAAAATCACAGAACCTTTCCAAGCAATGCTCTCTCTTCCACCTAAAGACCTGGATGATGCTGCAGGAAAGTCATCCTCTGCCTGTGCCGGCTGGGGCTAGCACAGAGAACACTGTGGGACCAAGTCTATACAGAAAGCACCAGGACCTCAATCACAGCTCCTCTGCCAGTATTGCCTGTAAAACTAGACGGGGCAGGGCTACTGCCAGGCTCAGGGTTAGCAGAATAAAAACATCCCAGGATGTCTCAGGACCACCAAGCCTTGGGGAGGCGGTGAGCACCACCTGGGAGAGGCAGTGGCTCATCCCACATCTGAACAGCTTGCGGGTCCTGCCAGCAGAACAAGGGGTCTCAAAAGCATCATCCAGCTCCTGGGGAGGTACAGTGAGGACAATGTATATAAGAGTAGCCAGTGGTGCATGCCCAGAGCCTCCTTAAACACCCCCTCCACCCCCAGATAGGACTAATGAGGTTAGGGTTAAGTTTTATACTTCTGTTATATCAACATAAGCACTAAGATAAGGGAGTTGTGCCAACAGCTGAAGAAAACGTAGGTAACAGATGCCACACTTTACCCATAAACCTTGAGGTATTACATATTGTTTTCCTATAATACTTTATCAACATAAGACAGAAGTGAAAAAAAAAAAAAAAGGTTTTAATTATAGCAGCCTTAAGCCCACTTGAGCAGTGAGGGAACCAAACCAATGTCTAGAAAAGAAAAGAAGGGGTCTAGATTATAATTTTAAAATGCAAAAGCAGTTTACATCATTAGTTCAAAATGCATAAAATACTATGAATGGGAGAACACAATTTTTTTACCGCTCACATAAAAAGATGCATGGGGAAGATGTGCAAGTACAGGAACAGTACTTCCCAGTGCAAACAAGCAGCTGTACTATTTAGAAAGCTTAAAACATTTACGGTCTCTCAGAAGTCTCTGTCAAACAAAAAGACAAGCACCTGTCACACAGTCTACTTGCAAACTTATAGTTCTGTTTACTTTTCTATGAGGTGTTTCATAGAACGCTAGAAACATTCATGCTTCTAGTTTATCTGTACCTTAGATGTAGGAAATGAAATAAACATCTGTACATGGACCAGTCCTGAGGGACACAGCTGTGTACAGAAAGGAATACAGACACCTGCGCACATACGTGAAGGGGCTTGAAACGTCTTTACTGGAACCCTGCCTTCTAGAGAAATAAAATCTCATCCCACTAGATGGCACTGGAAGCCAACACAGACAGCTGTGCCATTAAATAAATAAATAAAATAAATATAAAACCAGTAAAAGCAGCAGAGTCTATAGGCACAGCATCACTGATGGGAAGGACTGCACAGGGTGTAAGTCAGCCTTTTCCTCTCAAATGCTGACACCGAGAGCCTTGCCACAGCCAGGCTGCCCACTGGGCAAAGAGACATGAATCTTGTCTCAACCTTATTTATTAGCTGCAGAAATGCTACGGGACACAAATCAGATGGGAAGGAGGTGAGAGGGAGGTAGTGAAATAAGCTAACAACCTATTTCCTGACCATGAAGCCAAAGACCCCCGTGGACTGCTCTTCCAGCAAGGCATCCATACCTTCCCCTAGAGAAAAAGTATTTTTATGAATCTTCAGAAGCAGCTACATTGCAGAAATCCCACAGATCAGGCAATAAACCACTCTGCTAGGAGGCCTAGGGCTTAAACGCTCCTGCAAGGGAGGGCAAAGGGGAGCAGGTTTACGGTCAACCCACCCGAGATCTCGTGCTGGGGTGCAGGGGCTGGTGACCAAGCTGAGCCTGGGGCTGGAGCTGGGCTTCTGAGATGGCCACAGGGCTGGCACAGGGGAAACGCACTGGCTGACTGTGAAAACAGAACCACACAAGGTTTTGAGGCTGATGGGACCCAAAAGTCATTTCCGTACTTAGTTTCTTCTTGGGTAAGGTTTTTCTGTACTCAAGACAGTAAAGCACCTGTTACAGGGCCATCATTTTATTCCCCACCATTCTGTAAGCCTTTTTCAGATGAAAATGGTTTAGAACTGCAAAGAAATCTGAATGGCTTGTTCCAACCTGGGGACCCTCTTCTTGGAAGGCATTTAGAGAGCACTGTCTTTGTGAAAAGCCGCCCGAGAAGAATTACTGTATTGTGTGCAATGATCCACACACAGAGAGCACTCCTAACATATTTTTATTTTATGAACTATTAAAAAGAGCTTATTTATTCATTTTAGAATTTAAAATGTAAAATGTAACTGCCAGACAACTTAATATTCCTTTAAAATATTGGATTTCTCAACAAGGTTTCTCTTTTCAGTTTATACTCAGACCATTATGTGAAAATGTATGGTGTGCACTGGCTTACAGAGATCCTGCCTGCGCTATTTCAAGAAGGGAAAAGTTGTTGAAGGAGTAATTCACAAGCAGAGCTGTACTGCCAAACAGCCTTCTCTGACCAGAGGACCAACATGACACGTGGGGAACAGGTTTACCCTTTTTTGTATTGCTAGATGCTGAAGTGCAGCGTTTATTCTAAAGTAGCATATAAAAACACTTGGTACGTCTGTCTTCTATATGTCAGCTTAATATGTTTAAATACATTCACAATTAATAGTTTGCCTTCCTGAAACAGTTTGCTCTCTAATGCACTTTTAGAACTTTTCATTTCTATGGTGACCAAAACCAGACTAACTTCTCTAACTGGGGACAGCTTAGTTATCTCTATGCTGCTTTTTGTTTTCTATTTATAACTAAAAAGAAAAATTAGTGAAAAATAAAACAAAATTGATTGCACAGAACACACCTCTAATTGAAACAGAGGGTGTTTATTTCTGTGTTCCATTAATTCCAGGAAAATTAATTTCAATTAGTTCCCTGATTTCCTTCAATTAATTGCTTGAAGCTATTTCCAAAAGAAAGAAACATGCAGACAGCAAACCCATAAGCTCTGCATCCAGCCCAAACTGGAGTCCCTGTCCGAGACCCCTCCACCATATCTGCAGGCGGCAGCACGGGAGCGGGTTTCACGCTCGTGGCTTTGCTCTTCCCCAGCCACCCCAGCTCAGACACCGAGCTGGGCGAGGGAGCAGGCGGCGAACAGGAGCAGGCAGAGCTGCCTGTACATCAGCACAGCACTTCGGACTTCGGGAGAGCTGGGGAAGCCAGACCTGCTGTGAGGCTCAGCAGCACAAATCCAGCCCCACCAAGCACCAACAGACAATCACGAGTGGGTCGGTCGGTGCCTGTAAAAGACGATGGGCTGCTGCAACCCGGCAGGGCTCGAGATACAGCCGGGTCAGTTCTTTCTTTGGACACCTACCAAACATAGCTCCAGCTCAAAACAGATTCCTTGTGTGCTCTAAAACAATCACTGTCTCTTGAGAGTGAGAGTTCTCTTTAAATTATGGCAGTACTTTGAAGCAGAATCACTTCAGTGTTTATCCAGACAAGAACTTTTAACTGTTAAAATCATCAGCATTGTAATGCTTCAGCTTTAGGTACGTGGCCCACAGAACATACCTGTACCACAATTTAGGCATCTCAAATTTCTCCCTGAATGTTTTGGAAAGTCAGGCCCTTCAGAATTGATCCCACAAATAACAGCAGGGAACTGATCGCTCAGCCCCTGACTGTCAGACTGCTCCTTTAGCAGTCTATTGTCACTATTCCTGCTGGCATGAAGAGATTACATTAACGTAACTGGATATTGCGTGATATGACTACAGAAAAGGAAGAACAAAGCACAATCTCAGCACAGCAAACTTTGTTTGTGAAACAACAAAACCTGCTCCCTCTTCCCTCCCTCAAATCCCAAAGACCAGAATGTTACAAGAACAAGAACTAGGTTGCTATGACTACTATAAATTAACATCAACACCTTCTCCTTAACAGTTTTCTTCTTAAAAATCTAGCTTAATCATATTTTGAGTCTTAATCTAAAATTTTCCATATCATGTTCCTGATTTAACGTATGCTAAAATTGTTCAGGTGTTTCTATAATTCATTTAAGGGAACATGCACTGCTTTGCCCACCGTTAATTTTTACAGCCCACCATGCACTGTAGCAGGGACTCCTGCTTTGGCAGGAAGGATATCCTCCTATTGAGAGGAAGACAGTCATCTTTCTGTCTTCACAAAGAACCCCATATGGATAAATTAGACAGCTTGATAAGGAACCTCAGTGTACACCAACAGGCTCTAATTGCCCCAATGAACCTCCCCTGGGGCCCCCAGGTGCACCCACCCCCCAAGTACCTGGGGTTCACTGCCCAAGGAGCTGCACGCACACTCAGCCCCTGCCCAGGGCCTTGCCTAAGCTTTGCTGTGGCTGCTCTTGCACCACGCTGGCCTGGGAGCTGCCCGGTGGTGACAGGCTTGTCTGGTCACCTGGAGTGGTGGCTGTCCCTTGCTGCTGTCACCAGACCCCCCTGCCCTTCTGGTTGGGGCAGCTCTGTTGTAACTCAGAAAACATGCCCTGAGCACACAATGACAACAAAGCAGCACAACTGTGAAAAGAAGATGTCTTTCTTAACTTACTATTTTAAAATGAACCCTGGCTATTAAAGCTGCCTTTATCCCCTTTTCCAGTTTTTTTTATTTGCTATTCATTTTCAGTTTTCTACCACATCTTCTGACTTTTGCTGCACAAAGGGATTGTTATAAATAAGCATCCTAAGTTAATTCCTTGTGTGGAACTCGTAAAATTATCCAAAAGGTGTTTGCAGCAATCTTTAGATTCTTGTCTTGACAGAACTTATTGTTTAAATTTTGGGGGTTTGAATTTCAAAAGTAGAAACTTTGGAGTGGGCTATCTGGATAACTCTAACACTTTCAATGTCAAAGCATCCAAGTGCTATGAGCTGGCTTCCTCACTGACACGTAGACTCCTTGAGCTGTCGGCTGGTTTAGTCATTAACATACTGTTACATGAAAATAGGCTTCATATTTTATTTGGGACCTGTTACACAGAGCACAGTTATAAATACAAATATAATTCTAACTTGTAGTATTCCTTCCCATGGGAATGAAGCACTGCAACAGATCTAAGAAAACCTACCAGAATTATGTATTTAACATTTCTTATTTAGCTCAGGTTATCAACTGTGCTAATAGCAGCCTAAAGAAGGGGATTGAAGCTGGCGCGGGGTCTAGAGAACAAGTCTTACACGGAGCAGCTGAGTGAACTGGGGTGTTCAGTCTGGAGAAAAGGAGGCTGAGGGAGGAGACCTTAACACTTCCTACAAATACCTGAAACGAGGCTGTAGTGAGGCGAGTATCGGTTTCATCTCCCAAGTAACAAGTGATACGATGAGAGGAAATAGCCTTAAGTTGTGCCAGGGGAGGTTTAGATTGGATATTATGAAAAATTTCTTCACTGAAAGGGTGAACATTGAAACAGGCTGTCTGGGGAAGCAGTTGAGTCACCATCCCTGGAGGTATTTAAGAGATGTGCAGACATAGTGCTCAGGGACATGGCTTAGTGGTGGACGTGGCAGTGCTGTGTTAACGGTCAGATTCCATGATCTTAGAGGTCTTTTCCAACGTAAGTGATTCTATGATTCTGTGAAGATGCACAGCTGCAGGTGGGCTGGTGTGAGGCACAGCAGAGAAACACAGTGTCACCGCACGGCTGTTGCCTTCATGGTGTGTCCCATAGTCACTTACTTCAAGCTACAGTGCTTTGAATTCCCAGCTCTCCCCCCATGTTCTAGGAGGAGAGGCAAGAGACAAAAGCTGGGCTGCAGAGCCAAAACTGCTTCATGGGACCAGCTCAATATGCCTTGATGCTTCATTTGTTGAAGGACTGATAACAATTTCTTCTCCAACTTTTTTGCCTATTTAGATTGGGGAGTGGGTTAAATCAGACACTGTTTGATAGCACGTTGTTTAGTGCAATGGGTCTTTACACCTTTTCCGCACACTCTGTATTTCTTCAGTGCAGTAATAATAATGGCTGAAAACCTGATCTCTGCAAAAACAATTCTTCCCTGTAGGAAAGAGGACTGGCAAAGTGCATTGATCATACTTTCTTCCCAAAATAGGGTTAAGGTTGTGCATGTTTTGAATCCTATTAGTAAATTGCATTACACCAGCCAACATCACTATTTGCTACAGTGAAATTGCAAATTAACCCCCTTTGAAAGTAGGTCAGCTCACATCACCTAAAAGATCAGTACTCTGTGATCAATCTTAATATCGTTATCAAGTAATCTGTAGAAAACTGTTTGGCAGACAATGCACTTTGACTCAGTGCCCAGGGCTTCTGCTTTGTGATTAATGATTCTGCTATTCCCCATTTGTCCCCTGATAAGTTACACCTGTCCACCACTTAAGCAGACTTCATCTGAAATTCATGGAAGCACTAAAAATCACCAAAAAGGAAAGAAGAACAAAAGAGGAAAACTGTTCTTTGTATTTAAGGGAAAAGTTGCTGGAATTTCACACTCTCTCTCTGACAATCAATGTATGTTCAGAGTGCTTCTCATTTAAATGCTTTCCAGATATATACAATACTATTTACATGTATGATTCTGAACACATGCTTACTGTTAAAGCAGATTTTCCCATTATTATCCAACCCACCAAAGGAACAGATTCTATTGTCTGCAGGTCAGATGAAATTCAGCTGCAGTCCTCCAAGTACCAGCTGGTAAACTGATTTAATGTACAGATAATGGATATTTGTGAGTTGCCATTTACTGAAACTGTATATTTTTGTTCCATAGTATTTTCTCAAAAGGTTATTGACTGAATCATTGTTGACTGATTTACTGCCATATGTGAACCATCTCTTTGGCTGCTGCCAGTGCTGCAGTTCCTCTAGACACAGGAGGACAGCAGAAGGCTCTCAGCTGCTCAAGATCCATGTCTGCCCTTCAACTGGGATTTATACATGGCAGGGACTTCATTTTGGATTAAACACAACTGTAAAAGATTAAGGATTAACATGGTTATGAAATGGTTTCCTTGGGTTGTTGTTTCATACCATGAAATTTTGGGTAGCTGAAAACGCTTAATGCCCTAAAAAAGTGAAAAGTGCCTTCCTACGCTGCTTGTTTATGACTAACTACTGGCCCACACCCCTAGTTAGGCTGGTGCAACTATTTGTGGGATCAAACTGTGCTGAGGGTACTGCCCTGGCTTAAAGCAAAAGCTGAGGGGCTGCGTGCTGCTGCACAGGGACAGAGTCAAACTGCCGGTCACACAAAGTCTTAAACCAAGATTGTCACAGGACACTTTGTTATGTCTACAACAGGCACATGGTAGAGAGCACCCAACAGGCAGAATAGAATTACATAAATGCCAAAAATCACATACTAACAAACACCCAGAGCTGTTTGCTTCACGTACTCCAGCATCTGCAGTAACAATAGCATTTGAACAATGCAAGGACAGAAGCAGGATTTTTGATCTCACATTTAAATTCTGAGGCACAGCTGCATTTTGCTTCCTTTGTTTTTCCTGACAGAAAATACTTGCCGTTAATTTTTTCCAGACAGCTTACTGGCAAAAGATGGTGCCACGTATTGGCATATCCGCAGCTAGCTCAGCCACGCAGTGAGCAGAGGAGCCTACACCTACCCTGCCCTCCAAAAAACACTTTCCAAACAAAGAACTCAACTGTTCACAACTGGAAAAATATTTCCTCCAAAATCTTACCAAGAAAAAGAATGGGTGGGTGCTTTCAAGGTAATGTTGGTGTTTTCTCAGGCAAAACTTGGGAATATGCTCAGAACCCAGTTCAGTACATTTCCTGCATAAGTCTATGGAAGACAAACTGCCTGGTGATTTCAACAAGGTTTCTGTGTTTCAAAGACAAAATACATTTGAACAACATTTCTTGGAGCTCCTTTGCTCTTTTAGAAACTCCTCAGTACCCTCTTGCATTCTTTGATTTAATATTTGAAAAAATATTAATCAATCTCTCTGGAACCCCTAAAAAACTGAATGTATCTCTGGCTGCAATAAATCCAGAAGAAATTGTGTAAAAACATAATATTCACATGGCTGATACTTAACTCTTAAAAAAAATCCTAAGCCTTTGTATCTCCTAGTTACACATTTCTTGCAGCCAAGAGATAACTAGAATGATTTAACTGAATTTCACAACTTTGCAGATAATAACTGAGAACAGCAGGGAAAATTGCAGCCAAAAAGCAAACACCTTTCCTCCCCTCCTGAACAGGACTCTATTTCAGTGGCTTGCTTCACAAAATAAACAACATTCCCTGTACAAAAAGCAGTATGAATCCTGTGATTTTAAATTAAGGCATGCAAGGGTTGTTTGGTTTGTTTTTTTTTTTAATCTGTATTGTTTGGGGTTTTTTTTAAACAAAGCAGAAGTGCCCAGTGTAAAGTTCTCCTTGCAGCCCTGAATGGACCTTGCATGTGCTAGAAAAGGTGATATCTGAATGCACAGGTACCTTCCTCTGCCAGAGGGCAGAACCTGCAACCTTTATTCACAAGCATTTGACAGTAAAACACACAGAAAAACAGTCCTCATCCCTTCCTGTGACATTAAGAGGTTGTTCTCATCAGAACTGATGAAGTTCCCTTGTAGGAGGGTGGGAAAGACATTGCACGTTGTACTGGCATAAGGTTAGAGGCAGCAGATCCAAGAAGGGAAAACACAGACGAGGAAGCTCAGCTTCCCACCCTGCTCTCCCCAGGACTGACGGAAAGGGATGGGACTGCATAAGGCCAGATGGAAGAAGAATCTTCCATGGAGTGGCTTAGCAAATGCTGTCGCCCGAGAGCGAGACTTCCTCATCTCAGCCCTCTCTACATGTTTCCAGCCATGTGCTGAGCCCAGGATTTGAACCATCTGTGCTAGATCTCCACAATAATGATCTCATGTTTTACTTGGCTACAAAGTTGGAAAGAAACAATAAAAGAGATAAAATGTAACAAAAGCCAAAGAAGTGACAAAACAAATTAAACGGCTGGAGAAAATAGAGCAAATGCATAATAAATACAATCATTAACATCCTCCATGTGCCAGTAATTTAACAGGCAAAACCAAGGATGACTCAGATATTTTCAAAAATTTTTAAAACTTGAGCTGTTTCTCACAAATCTGATTTGATCTTTTTTTCTAGAGAACTTTTGTTTTGTTACGTTGGGCACACCCTTCATACAGCAATGGTTTTACTTCATACACAAACAGAAAAACAGAGGTGCCACGCCTGGCTGATTTCACAGTTTTAAAGGCAACAACGTGATTTACTATCAACTGCTCCTATACCGTGAGCAGTTTTAGTGGCTACAAAAAAGAAATGTGGGGGGAGTGGAATTAGGCCCCATTCGAGGGACCTATGTTAATATGCATTTGGAAAGCCCTTCAGCAACTGATGGCTAGAGGACATGAAAGGCAGTAATACTGCATACAAATACAGGAAGGGTTATCCTCCTTCCATCCCAAGGAGTCATTATTATTTTTGTATTATTATCAGTGCTTCTTGTCATTCCTAGGCTCATTATTTTATGTGACAGCTGAAAAACTAACAGCCTAGCTCCGTGTTTCTACAGCAGGCAAGTTCACAGGAAAACCCTCAGCTCAATAAGCATTCCATTTATTAACAAGTATTTTTTTGAATTAGGACCTCTGCTTTTTTCTGTATGAGATACAGATCCAGCCGCATCTATACAGTATTTTATCATTACAATATCAGCACTCTCAGGAATGATGGATACCTTAAGCTTAGACGGCTTTCCCCTTCAAAGGTGTCTACTTTCAGGGTGTGCTGAACAATGCCTTTTGTATGCATTTAACTTAATTTCCCATGCCAGCCACCCACTTTAAGAAGTCGTAGTCATACAAACCATGAAGAGCAGACCCTCTCTTTCTGTAGCTATCTCTAGCAGGAAATGCTTTTGTTGGCTTCTATTGCCTGTTTTTCTGAACTGGATTCATGTGCCTCCACTACTAGTTGTGCAAACAGGTCATACCAAAAATCCTAGCCCATTGCTGTTTGCCCCTCGATACAGAAGAGGTTTCCAGAATCAAACCAGGTCCTAGAAGGGTTGGCAAGAAAGTGTAAGAGGTTTGCAATTAAGTCTTTAAAATTATATTCAGATTCTAATCCAGTTAATTGAATAAACAGCCAGTAGTAAGAAAAGTTTTCATAATATAGCCTTTAATTTGTAGATACTGGGGTTTTTCAGGGGGAAAGGGATTATTTATTTGCATTTTTTTTTCAGAGGGAAGGTAGGCCAAGAGATGACATTGCTCTTCTCTTATAATTTTTTTTCCCCACAGGACATTTTACTGTCAGTGTTGCAGACAATTTTTTTTTGTTTGACGTTTCAAAGGCTCCTTACCTTTAACAAGTAATATTCCCAATGAGTTAAAAGGAAGTTTTGGCTTTGATTTATTCATAGCATAACTCCACTGACTCCAGTGGAAAAACATCAAGGAACAATCTATTGCACAGTGTTCTTAAAAAAAAAAATCAAATATTGCATAACTTTTTCTTGAGTTGTAAATCCAAACTATTGCTCACACAAAAAATCATGTAGCCAAATTATAAAAGGAGGAATCACGTGAAGCCTCATGAATCCTGATACAGGCTCTAATTCCTGGGTGAATTAAGTACAGCCACATTGCCTGTGATTTCAAAAATCCTATTTTGATTTGGATCACTCTGAGGCAACAGAAATACATTTATCTTCTTTTCTGGTTAAACTGTCTATCCTTGCCTCACTTCCCAGAGCCACGAGTGCAGGCTAAAAACTGCATCTTCAATAAAAATAAACAGGAAATCTCTGCAACAATATTCTGCTTTTCCCTCAGAATAAAACCAGAAAAGGGTCGGTGCTTCATGCTAGCTGATACTAAGAATTACCTAACTGATGCACACCCCGCCCCCGCCCCGTTTCTGCCTTTTGCCAGCTCTGTTCAGTCTATATTTTGGCCCTGCATATATTACAATCATGTTAAACGGTGAAAGGAAGCGCTGGAGAGGTGAGTCTGCAGAAGGAGGTGGTGGAGACGTTCTGCTTTCAGATGACGGAACCACAACCAAAAGGCAGCGTTTCAGGCAGGTGTGACCTGCCACGTCTAACATCTGCCTACACCTGTGCAAGGCAAAGTTTTCAAGCTGTCCTAGGGTGATGTCATGCAATAATCAAACCACAGTAAATGTGGTGCATGTCATCATCAATGGAAAAAATTAGTTTTTATACAAGACAAGTGCTTTTATTCCACCCAGTGATGTGATCAGAGGGAAAAGGACTTTAAACAAGGGGAGAATAACCTTGTACAGATATGACACAGGTATAAGTGCCTTAAAAACAGAGCCACAACTTATTCTTCTCTAGAAAAAAGAGTTGGCAGAAGGGAGAATTGTTTTCACAGTATAATCCTAAAACAAGATAGTGGGGAAGCACTGAAGAAAAAGCTCATAGTTCTCTCCAATAGAGGATATGATCAGGTGTGATAGGTAAGATATTCTTCTGATGTCCTAAATCCTAGATAAAATGTGATTCTATACCTTTGACTCATGGCACGTTCAGGTAGAAGTGGGTCCATCTACTTTGCTTTCCATTGCCTGCATCAAAATTGTCCACTATTGCAAAAAAGTCAGATTCTGCAAAGGCAGAGGAAGGGAAAGGAGGGGAAGCATTATGCTAAAAAGAATATACAAACCTACAAAGATTTTATTTCCATATCAATATAAGAGCGTATCAAAAACATCAGAAAATAACGGAAACTGAATCACAGCTTTTTTTACATACATTCTGGTGCTGTTTCTCCTATAAGGGTGGTCCTGATGTATTCCTCATCCTGCTCCACAGATAATTTTAATCTATCAATACATCAATAGATTTCAAACTGTCAGAGCCACAGTGTCTATATAAAGCCTCTGCCAGATTACATATCTTCACATACACTCCCATACGTCTTGTTCAGTCTGTTATTAAATTAATCAAACATGCCAGGTCCTACTAATGGCTTGCTTTAATAACCTACATTCATCACCACGCCGACAGGGTTTGTGTACACTGCCACAGTTACATATGCTGAGCTCAGCTGTGAGCACGTTCATACCGCCCTCCTATACAGCCCCTATTTATTCTGTTGCCACTAGTCAACATCTCCTATTTATCACGCACGGGAGATGCAGATACAGGCCGTGCTAGACCGATGCACTGACTTGCCAGATTTGATGCAAAAATAATGGCAGAAATTCCACATTTGATAAATCCAAACAGTGGATTTTGTAGCTTTCAGGAAAGGCCCAAGTATTCTGTCATGTTTTCCCAACTGTTCAAAGGAAGTTATACTTTCTCTCTAACACTGAAGCAGCTCTTACAGTGCTACAGGAAAGCATGCTTGTAAGATTATTGTCACACTTCCAAACACACTGTAATTCTCACATTCTACGCATTTCCCCTGTTTCCAGTGCAATTGGATTTTGGTAGGTGATTCATATAACAGTAGCTTCAGCTTAACCTTTTTGAGTGCATCCATCATTCCGGTCAGGATCACAAATAATGGTGCCCTCTCAAAAACTAAATAGCATATTTGACTGAAATATTCATCTGTTATGTACGTATTTTCCACTCAGATAGCTTCACCTAATAACTCATGAAAGCCTTTAGTACATGAAAATGATGAGATTAAACATGATGCCTTTCGATATACTTGTTCTCTGCCATCTCAGAAGAACAGTATTAGCTAAAGCCATTCATTTTATCTAGAGAGATCTCTCTAATGCTTCCTCTGCTAAATAATTTCATTAAATTCTCCATCCCTAGTAGAGGGATCATGAAGAACAAAATGGCTTTCTCTCACCATTGCCATTTGTTACAGCATTTGTGAAATGCTGGGTACCAGAGAAATACTGACCAATATAACAATAATTACAGTTTTATAAATGGAAAATAATTTCAAAACAACAGGCCCGTATTGTCACTGGATCTTAAGCCCCAGAACATGCTTTGCAGTCTTTAACAGACAGTGGTTTCAGAAGACTGAAAAAGAGATGAGGCAGCTTGCATCACACCAAGCAAATTAGGGAATACTTCTCCTTGCCAAGCTGGGAAAGCGGAGGTGGAAGTCTCTCTCTGCATGTGGTACGAACATCCATAATTCTGGCATCACCTAAATTTTCAGAGGTTGATTGGCTTTGAAAACATATGCTGTAATGTTGTGTAAGGAAGGTTCAGGAGGTACTAGCTGATGGTTTTGAAGACAGACAGTGTTAAATATTATGTCTTCTATAGAAAACACAGGAGGCAGAAAAAAACTCTATCTGCTCTCCAACACTTTAGAATCATGATATGCTGTGCATGCATTAGAAATAATGTTTTACTTGACTGTGAAGACACTGCATCCTTTAACTCATAAACCAGTAGGAAATAATCTATTCTAGAAAAAAAATTTGTTGGAAATCCAACCATCCATTTTTCATAAAACGGGTTCAGCATACATATGTATTGGCCTTTTGAGTACCACATGCAAGATTACCTAAAACAGGTATTTTCAGAATCAAGACAGTTCCAGCTGTATGGCCCCTTGTAGCACACAGTCACCCATCCAGCCCCTTTACCCAGCTTATTCCATCGTGCTTCGTGTACGTGACTCTGGGAGGCAGACTGGGGCTGAGTGAGCTCCAGCTTCCCCCAAAGGCGGTTATCTTACAAGGACACCTGATGCACGTAGAGCAGCTATTGATGAGAGCAGGAAAAAAGGATTATGCCCCCTAGTTATAATCCCCTGTGGGGTCTAGGGCTGTTAAAATATTCTCAATAACATCATTGCCTCAGGGCCTGGTTTAGTGGTTGTTGGGTTTTTTTTTTTTTACTTTTGGGGTTTTTTCTTTTTTTCTGTTAATCAAACATGGGATTTTGTTTCTGCTACCAGTCTGATGTACACAGAAAGTTTTCATGATGCCCACACAAGTGTTTTCATACTGAATATTTAAATGCAGTAACAGTATTCCCATCAGTTAGTACAGCAAATCTTGCCCTCATGAGGGATGCACAACACTTTTTAGGATGTAGCAAAGTTTCAGTCAAGTTTTAAAAGAATGTAAATAGCACTCTCAGAGCAAGCTGTAGTTTTATTCTAATGAGTGCTCTTAGCAGCAGGATTTAACCAACTTCTGCATCACTCAGGCTTTAAGGAAAACATCCTCATCTTCAGCAGCGCGCTGACTGAGGTGACCCTCTCCCATCCACCCACAGACAAAAGGCTCATTGATTTGAAATGCTATGTGGCTACACAACCAGGCATTAATGACCACTGCAAAGCTTTTCAAGGGGCTACAAACAAACAATATTAAACAGAGATTAGTAATGGAAGCTCCTGTACTTTTTTGAGTAGCTGAGTAGAGCTGACAAAAAGTAGGATTTTTTTATTCCCTGAAACAACAGAGTAAGGAAGGCTTTAGAAAATCTAGTTAGCTGAAGATACAAAGACTGAAAAATATTTATAACAACTGGATTCAAGGAAACTAGAACCACAAGGAAAGTGCTATTCATTTGCATACATACTTGGTTTTTTGAAACCCATAATCTGTAGAGAAGAAACTTCCTAAAAAAAAATATAGTGTCCACCATGGCTCCTGGGCTGGTTTTCAGATGCGGGCTCAAGGTCAGCACTATGCGTGGCACCCAGCACCCACACTGCTGTTTGCCTACCTGCATCCCTCTGCCCCGCCTGTCACTGAATCTCCTCTTCTGCTCTTCTTACATTTAACCTGTTCTTGCCTTTGATTGTGTTCTGCTTTTTTCTATTAGCCATCATTTTCCATTGCCCAAGGTTTCTGTGTCTAACTGGATTCAGCTGTAGGGTAAAAGCACCCAAAAAAGATCAGGATCTTACGCTGTAAACCAGGACAACCTTTGTGTTCCGTCTTCCAAGTTGTCTGGTATATTTTCCTGTGCCAGATGCAGTTACATATACAATAATGTATTGTTACATATGTTTAATGTAACACAGTAATAAAACTCCTATCTCCTATATTAATGTCCCTTTCACTCACTCATTCTTTCTGTTTTGCTTCCCATTGTGCATACTCTCTAGGTGGTGGAAGTAATCTGTTTTGGTTTGTTGGGGGTTGTTTTCTCCATGTTAGGAAATATAGATTCCACCTGCATAATGTTACCTGCCATGTTTTGATAGATATTAAAGACAGCAGAGTTTAGCTCAGTCAAAATTTCATTGTAATTCAAGCTTTTATATGTGGAAGAATGCCATATAAATGGAAACCTATCACATAAGTCTTTGGTGCAGTAGGATTCCCACATTTTAAACACAAAGTATTTTCTGAAGGGAAAAAGCTTTCCTCTTCATGATCGGAACTCAACAATAATTATTGAGCCTACACTGATGAAGCACAGAGCCACTAAAACACTTAATTATGCCTTCAGAGCACTGCTCAAATACCAGTATTTACCTTGGAGGCTACAACAAAATTGCATGTTTCTAGTCTGGCACAGAGTCCAGAGTCAATATCCATATTGCTGTGGGGAAACGCACCTGGTCTCTACGTAGCCTCTATATAACTTTTATGATTATTATTTACAGGACAATACAGTGGGTAAATAAAAGCAGCTCCGTCTGCATGCAGTGTGAATGAGAAGCCGATGTCAGAGAGCAGTGATTCATAGATCAGCCTCCTTAAAAGGCGAGGACGAACACAACAGCCTCCCACCACACGGAGCAGACCAAAACCTGCGGAGCCTGGGAAGAGTGCCCTGAACATCTTCCCTGGGTTAAACGCACACCCGTGGGCTTAGCACCAATTTGTTCCTTCCCTCCAGTTCACGTTCATAAGTTTTACTGAAAAATGTTATCCCCAAACAAGATCAGAAGGTTTTTCACGTTAAGTACTGCACAAACACAGAGCAGGAAGGAAATACCCTCCTCTGAAAGCTTGCTATCTAGGCCAACAAGCCTGGAAAAGAGCTGGAGGGAAGAGCGGCAGAGTGCAACACATTTGTGGAAATGTAGGAATGTAGTGTGTTAATAGCTTTAAACAGACTTCTTAACTCTTAACAGAAAACAATAATTAATGTTACTGTAGCTTCAATTACATTAAAAATATTATAGTGATTTTTCATTAAAGAACAATTTGAACCCGAACGAACACATTGAGCTAAAATATTTCATGAAGAACATGAAGGCAACAAAGTATCTACAGAAGTAGTTATGATACTTCCAAGCCAACCAGACATCAAATTTTAAAACATGTCGTAGCAGTCATTCTGAAACACTCTTAAGCAGTTGCATCAGCTCCAGTGATATCAGTCTCATTGTCAAAAGTACACACTGACATGGAGAAAGAAAATAAAGCCATTTCAGCTATGTCCTTATTTTTTTTTTTTAAAGTGACTAATTTCTGAGGACTGATTGCTCTGTGAACATTAGCAAAACAAAGCTCACACCCCAGCCAATGAAGATAAAAGGTAGAGCACCCTTTTCCCACCTTGCTTATGGGGAGAGACAGAAATATTAAGGTTATAACCCCACAAAAGTTTAATTCCTGTGCAGTGACGTATACTGACTGTTATCAGAACAGTCTGATGATTGATGTTGTGCATATGCATCTGTCTTTAAATGGATGGGACCTCCATATTATATTATCAAGCCTCCATGCAGTGCGTACAATGGAAAACCTACTTTCATTCAGTAATACTCTCAAAAAAACCACCCTTTTTAAAAAATAAAAACAGTATTGTACCTCGTATCTGCCCTCTAGCCCTAATCCTATGACTAGTCCTGATGTTGATATTAATACTTTTTTCTCTGATCAAAAATTTTATATTTCAATAACACTGTAATCATAATTTTTTAAAAAAGAAGATGGATAGACAATTAAGGCCAGTCTGCTTGGAAGACAAGCATTCATTACAGTAATTTTATATAATGGGAGTTATTAATTTGGCAATACAATTGCTCAGTGGTGATGCAGTTAATAATCGCATATTAAACAAATATTCTCATTGCAATTCTGGAGAGTGACAGTGAAATAGCTCTACTGTGAAAAAAAAACAGAACTATAATGTTTGTACTTTCCTCAAATTTCTGTTATAAAGTCATTTTATAGACTAAATTTCAGTAGCAATTTCTTCTTTTATATCTGTATCATATGTGCCTCTGTTCTTTTTATTATTACTATTAAAACTGTGTTGGAAAAAGGACAGAGGAGAAATAAAGCTGGCAAATTTGACAAAAATATAAATTAGATATTGAAAGCAAAAATATCTTATCCTCTTTAAAATTGCAGCCTTCAAACTAAACTATGACGGTCTGTCACCACTTTGCCTTAGAATTATGAAAATATGCAGTGGCCACATATCTGCTTAATTATCACAGTTTCCAAAAACATGCACATGATTCAATTAAAGACAAGTAAAACTTTAGCACCGTTATTCTCCATACTTAGAGATATGTGAGGGACTTTTTTTCAAGTGTAGTGTCTCAGTGCATAATCCTCCTACCACACAGGCGTTCCTTTGCTTACATATAAGTGCACACACACATGTGCACACAGACACATAGCGTAACAGGTTGAATGTGTGTGACTGCAGTATCTAGAGCCTCCTACTGATGTGCAAGTACTTTTTTTTCCACTTTCTAGATGTTAGTCTATTTGTTTTGGAGACCTTTCTTTCTTAGATGTGACAAAAAGATAGAAAACCCCACAGCTTCAATACATCTTCCAATTATACCAGATGGTATAATAAAATAAACTGCCTATCCCTACAGCCCTCCCTGTTCCTGAATCCTTATACAATAGCAGCAATGGAAATACACTCAGTTCAGATATTCTGCAGTTTTATTTTCTACAGATATACTGAAGGAACAGGAAATACAGTTTTAAATTCTAAGCACGGTGTTTTTTTAGGGGTGACTGCTTACAGAATGTTAAGACACCACATTAAAGTTAGAAATCAAAGAAATCTTAAACCCACATCTGTTTTTTACACATATACAAGAGATTTAAAAAACAGCCAAACCCAAGAAGCTGAAAGAGCAGGTGCTCTGAGGAAAAGGCAACAACTGGATATGGAAGGTTGACAGAGGAAGAAGACAGAGGCATGGGCATTGCTGCGCAGTTCTCTCCTTACCACCACAGACATGTTAAAATGTTATAGGGACTCAAAGCAGTTGTCTGCTGGTCAAAAAAAATCCATTTACTTTTTAGCAGCAGAGCAGCAGATCATTATTTGAATTCCTATGCCGTTCCACTACCATATGCCAGGCAACAGAGGACAGAGGATAATAAAAACAATGGGAGCTTGCTATGGAAATTTTAAGTGTTGTATCATTGCTCTATGAGAACATCATACCCTAGACGTCAACAGCTGTCAAAAATATTATCTTGAAAATTATAGATAATGTTATAAAAATGATAACCTTAGCCCAGGTAGGATTTGGAAGAAAACTAAGTATAAAAAGCAAATACATTTATGATAATTTATAATCACAATTGTCTCCTCCTTTTCTTATGGAATAGGGAAATTTAACCCCATTTCACAAGTGGCAAACTTCAACGAAAAATACTTCATGACCAAAGAGTAGAAATCCTGAATTCTTGACTCTTAAGCCCATGTCTACTGGGGAAAGGGGAGAAAGAGGGAGTCCCTCTGGTGAAATGTCAATACTACTGTAAAGCAGCAGGTATCTTTCTGGGTTGATTATTTATCTTCATGAATTAATATAGCAGAAATGGTCTCAGCAGAAACGAAACTTCAGTATGAATAAAAAGGATTTGGATCACACCTCCAGACTTTTGCCAAATGATAAATGAACCAGTTTCCACAGGCTGGAATGAGCAGAGGGAAACATATATACTGAACAATCACTGAGGAAATGGAAGCTAAATTCAGACCACTTCAAACAATTTTCTGAAAGGTTTCAGCAAAGGTTATACAGAATTTCAAACACAGAAAGTAAACAGGACAAGAACTGGCATTATTGCTGGCATTTCCAGTGTTTACCAATTTAAGTGCCTAAATACTAGGAAATGTCTGCATATTTTCACTATTTAGGTCCATTGATGGAAGATGCATTGACATTTTAGGTCAGTCAATTTGCTTTTAGTTCAGAAATAAGTTTTCTTCAAATTCTGCTAAGAGAACTGCAAGAAAAAAAATCTTCAGGAAGAACAGATGATTTGTGATTTTGCCTTCTGTTCAAACAGGATTTTTCTTCTCATACTCCATCGAGGAAAAAGAGGAGATAATGGTTAGAGCACACAGCAGTGACACGGTGCCTAGGTTCTTATGGTTTGGGGTCTTTCTGGACTTTGAAACGGCCACAATTTCAGTATATCTCAGATGCTCTTTCTTCTCATTTGAGGTTTGGGAGGTCTAAAGTAGGACATTCAAGTATAAGAGAACCCTTTGAATGACAGCTCCAAAAACTAGAAGAAATGTCCCAATTATTTATAAATGTGATAGCTCCCAATACATGAAAACAAAGCTAAACTAAAATCTCCATGATGATAAGGGAAAAAAGGCACTATTCTACTCATTTATTAAAAAGAAAAGATAAAACTATTACTCATACAGCATGAGGCAAATTTCATAAAGCTCAGAGATCAGCTCTGTCAGTAATGCAGAGCTTATACTCTTTTCCAGCACATAGTTTAAAAAGGCTATTTACATTATTTTCTTTGATCTATGTAGATTGCTAGTCTTTCTATCAAAGCCTATTGGAAATTTTACTGATTAAACAATTGTAAAATTAAGAGATTCAACATGAAACTTGATTAAGAACAGCCCACTTGATTTCAAGAATGGAGACAATAAATATTCAGTTGTCTTGCTGGAATTCATGCAATTTTTGGGGAAATACTTTGTATAAACAGAGTATCATCTGGACCCAGGAAATTCGGTTAGGTTCACACCGTGACATTTTCTTTTAATGAACCCACGACGGACTGGACTGGGGGAAAAGCACCAGAGAGGGCATCTGGGAAAATATCATTTGCAGCCTTTTTGTTACCACCCAGACCACTCTGCATATGTGCATTTACGAAGCACAGAACATACAGTGCTTTTTTTGTTTCCAAAAGGAAAAAAACCAAAATCTAAAAATTGAAGTAATCTTTAACACGTCTTTCAGTTATAATTTGTCTGATTATCCTGGCTCAAAGTAGAAAATAAATCATGGCCCAAAAGTTCTTTTTCACTTTTTCACCCTCTTGTGAAGTGTTCTTTCCTTCTGATTAAGGATTTGAATAATTAAATTGCCTTAAATTGATGAGAAACTGACAAACAACTTACAGAGCCTCACCAAAGCATTTTCTAGACCTTCATTAGCACAGCGTGCAGCACAAACACAAACCCTACAGTAGACTGAAAGTTGTCACAAATGCACCGGGGCAGGGGAGGCTGCCAAGAAAACAGGCGATCCGTCTGAGACAGTGCCCGTTTGTCCTGCCAACAGCAACATCTTCAGCTACGAGAGCATTTGTAGCCAGGGAGTGAGTTCACTTTTAGCTTTAAATCATCTGACCTTTTTTTCTAATGAGGTGAACTCATCCCTATGCCATTGCTCGTGTGCATTGTGCAAGTTCTGTTTTGTGAGATGCCTGTCTGACACCGATGCCAGCAAGGACAATAAATCCATCTTTCTTCAAACAGCATTTTTGAAGAAATTAAGACAGCCAGTTTCTGCTGGCTGAAGAGTCTTGTCCTAATGCACTGCGTAAGCCTCTCCCTTCAACTGGCTGTTTAGCAGCAGGAGTCTTAATGTGAGTGGGAATCAGATTGCCAGTGAACAGTCTGACTGCTGCAAGTCTGCTTTACATGTTTATATAAAAAATACAAATTAGCATGTGATTCTTCTATATATAATAGAAGCCAATTGCCTGGAAGAAATCCTGCAGTTACCCACTTTACAATTTACTTAAGATAAACAGTTATTTCCAGCAGAAACAACATAGTAATTTTTTTACAAAGGTGCTTGTGAAACTGCTGAAGTCTGTATGAGGAAAGGCTGTTTTGGTGGGTACAAATGAAAATAAACGTGTTTGCCATTAGAGTACCTGAAAACACCCTCTCTTACTAAGAAAAGAACTAAAATATTTTTCAGTCTCTGAAACAAATAAAATTAAAATCTGATTCCAAGCAAGTAGAATAATGGGGAGAACAAAAAAATTCCATAAAGCCCGTCAAAGACTCTGCCTCTGCTGGTCTTATACGAAAGGCCCTCAGACACATCAGCCAGGCACACACAGCAGAGGGGAAGGAAAACCAGGGCTAAGAAGATACTGGCGAGTATGCTTCCAGACTCACAGCAGAAAAAAACACAACATAGTCAGGACATTGCATATGCACAGGCGCACACACACAACACCTTGCTTATTTAGTTTTTGGTCAACAAAATTTACTCTGAGTTTAGACCATTTGAACTATACACATAAAATTAAGAAGAAAATAAGTAAAAGAAAACCTAAAAAGAACCCACTCAAGCCTATTTCATATCTTGAAATATGACAATCTTACTTATAAATACATGTTTAAATATTACCAGCCTTCAATTCTATATATGCTGATATTCCTTTTTTTTCCAGTTAATTTCAATATAGAGCTATAAGGGAAAATTAGTAGTAACCATGATTACATTACCATCACCATTACACAGAAGTGAAGAGGAAAAAGGGATTACTATTTACTGTCACATTTGGAATCATATAGGCACAAGCACATTAGAATAACTACTCCATTAGATCCTAAATCCATCTACCCCTGTCTTCTGTCAACAGTGGGTAACTAGGAAAGGGAACAATGTTTGGGCAAGCAGGCTGGGCTACTTCCTCCAGCATCCTCTGCCAGCCTTGCCTATGCAATGACGAAAATAATAACAAGATAAGTGCGTTTTCTCCACATTAACAAGTGGCATCTTGGGTTTTGAGCTGCTGCAGAACATTATCCCCAGGCTATAACACTCAATGATTTTTGTATTTCACACATCTCACTTCCCATACATATGCTTAGAACAGGAACCCAAAGACACCTGAACTGGGTGTTGTTAAAACAGCATCCAAACAGGAATCTAATTTTCAGATGAGGGTCAACACCTACTTACAGGCTGTATCTCAGCTAAAGATGCAAAGGCACTCAAAGTGAACATTTTTATTAATAGACTTCACACAGGAGTATCCGTGTGTTTGGTGGGTTCATTAAAGCAGGTCAGAACTAGTAACGAAACTGTTACCTCTTAGCTGGAGTTGGACATGCAGGAGCCAAATGTGACAAAAAACCAACTTGTGATACAAGCAGAGTAAAACCAGCCAGTAGCGACTACAGAGGAGGATTCACATCTCACCACTGGACTCACAGACAGTGACGATATTCAGGGACAAGGAACAGTCACAGTTAAGCTCCATTTACTTGAAATTCAGCTCAAAAAGGAGGAGGGGAAAAATCTTTTCCTGTGTTGGTCTCACCTCTAACATACTCAAAGATTTGTAGAATTCATGGTGATGCATTGTTGCCACGTAAAATAGCCACCTG
>VZTO01019682.1:31124-58841 GCA_013400615.1 Syrrhaptes paradoxus
ATGCCATTGCTCGTGTGCATTGTGCAAGTTCTGTTTTGTGAGATGCCTGTCGGACACCGATGCCAGCAAGGACAATAAATCCATCTTTCTTCAAACAGCATTTTTGAAGAAATTAAGACAGCCAGTTTCTGCTGGCTGAAGAGTCTTGTCCTAATGCACTGCGTAAGCCTCTCCCTTCAACTGGCTGTTTAGCAGCAGGAGTCTTAATGTGAGTGGGAATCAGATTGCCAGTGAACAGTCTGCTGCAAGTCTGCTTTACATGTTTATATAAAAAATACAAATTAGCATGTGATTCTTCTATATATAATAGAAGCCAATTGACTGGAAGAAATCCTGCAGTTACCCACTTTACAATTTACTTAAGATAAACAGTTATTTCCAGCAGAAACAACATAGTAATTTTTTTACAAAGGCGCTTGTGAAACTGCTGAAGTCTGTATGAGGAAAGGCTGTTTTGGTGGGTACAAATGAAAATAAACGTGTTTGCCATTAGAGTACCTGAAAACACCCTCTCTTACTAAGAAAAGAACTAAAATATTTTTCAGTCTCTGAAACAAATAAAATTAAAATCTGATTCCAAGCAAGTAGAATAATGGGGAGAACAAAAAAATTCCATAAAGCCCGTCAAAGACTCTGCCTCTGCTGGTCTTATACGAAAGGCCCTCAGACACATCAGCCAGGCACACACAGCAGAGGGGAAGGAAAACCAGGGCTAAGAAGATACTGGCGAGTATGCTTCCAGACTCACAGCAGAAAAAAACACAACATAGTCAGGACATTGCATATGCACAGGCGCACACACACAACACCTTGCTTATTTAGTTTTTGGTCAACAAAATTTACTCTGAGTTTAGACCATTTGAGGTATACACACAAAACTAAGAAAAAAATAAGTAAAAGAAAACCTAAAAAGAACCCACTCAAGCCTATTTCATATCTTGAAATATGACAATCTTACTTATAAATACATGTTTAAATATTACCAGCCTTCAATTCTATATATGCTGATATTCCTTTTTTTTCCAGTTAATTTCAATATAGAGCTATAAGGGAAAATTAGTAGTAACCATGATTACATTACCATCACCATTACACAGAAGTGAAGAGGAAAAAGGGATTACTATTTACTGTCACATTTGGAATCATATAGGCACAAGCACATTAGAATAACTACTCCATTAGATCCTAAATCCATCTACCCCTGTCTTCTGTCAACAGTGGGTAACTAGGAAAGGGAACAATGTTTGGGCAAGCAGGCTGGGCTACTTCCTCCAGCATCCTCTGCCAGCCTTGCCTATGCAATGACGAAAATAATAACAAGATAAGTGCGTTTTCTCCACATTAACAAGTGGCATCTTGGGTTTTGAGCTGCTGCAGAACATTATCCCCAGGCTATAACACTCAATGATTTTTGTATTTCACACATCTCACTTCCCATACATATGCTTAGAACAGGAACCCAAAGACACCTGAACTGGGTGTTGTTAAAACAGCATCCAAACAGGTATCAAATTTTCAGATGAGGGTCAACACCTACTTACAGGCTGTATCTCAGCTAAAGATGCAAAGGCACTCAAAGTGAACATTTTTATTAATAGACTTCACACAGGAGTATCCGTGTGTTTGGTGGGTTCATTAAAGCAGGTCAGAACTAGTAACGAAACTGTTACCTCTTAGCTGGAGTTGGACATGCAGGAGCCAAATGTGACAAAAAACCAACTTGTGATACAAGCAGAGTAAAACCAGCCAGTAGCGACTACAGAGGAGGATTCACATCTCACCACTGGACTCACAGACAGTGACGATATTCAGGGACAAGGAACAGTCACAGTTAAGCTCCATTTACTTGAAATTCAGCTCAAAAAGGAGGAGGGGAAAAATCTTTTCCTGTGTTGGTCTCACCTCTAACATACTCAAAGATTTGTAGAATTCATGGTGATGCATTGTTGCCACGTAAAATAGCCACCTGGAAGTCCACAATAGTTCGAGTTCACAGAGAGCTTGTTAAGAGCCACTGCGAGTATCCCCCCCAAGCAGCACCGAACAGTGTGTTCCCTCCCGCAATCAGGATGCACAAACCAGTAGACACAGAAACACGATATTTCTTAAAATAACAAGCTGATCAGCATATCAGGCTAGGCCTGCATCAATCTAAAGGTTGATCTACATAAAGTTTAGTATACTAATGGTAGTATAATGGTAGCATCAGTACTAATGGTAGTGATGGTATCACAGTAAAGCTGAAATCCCCCTGCCAGCAAAACAACATCAGGAGCTAAACCATGAAAAATCCTGCCTGCCCCATTTGCTGAATCCTCTTAGAATTCTTTTTAGTTTAAGACACTGTGGTTGAAGTTTATACATCATGTCATATCATCTAAAGAAACCTGAGAAGAGTGAACATTAGGAAGTGTATTCTTCTACTTGTGTATCTCATAAAGCATTGAGTACCGGTGCCCAGAACACGCTGTACACTATCAAGAGGGGCACAGGCACTCTGGCTATTTATTTTTTTTTCTTTCCTGTGGAAAGCTCTCCAATAAATTGCAGGCAGGAACCTGGATATACAGTAGCTGGCAAAAGCCTGAAACCTCAAAAATCACTGTAAGCCAACAGTTTCTAAACATGGCTGGTCAGTACCAACAGCCAGAGGTACAGTCCAGCTGCAAACTTGCCACCTCCATTGCCACAGCCCTGAACAGAACAAAGACCTTCTTGCAGACTGTGGCAGGGTTTAGAGGCTTCTGCCTGCTGAATGAACCAACAGCCTAGCCAGGGCTGCTGCTGACAATTCTCAGCAGCTAAAGTAGCTGTTAAATCTTGGATTAGTTTGAAGTCAGGCTCATTAAATTCGGAAATGAGCTACAAAGATGTCTTGAAAAAGGATGAGTGAGTTAGTCAATTTTTAATTACTTATCAAGGAGGGGTTTTCAGGAGAGGTCTTCATCACAACTATGCAAGACAATAAATATAACACATCTACAGCTGTTTTCATTTTCATAACAAACAGAATTTGAAGAGAGTAGAGATCAAAAAAGGCTTGCTTTGACCAGTTTTTATGTAATATTCTGTCTAGCATCACAGAGGTAGAAAAAAGCACAAATATAACATTCTGTTCTTCTTAAAGGAAATAATCCGTGTATTTACATTCAAGCAAAAATAATGAGGCCTTCTGTTCAAGTAATCTTAAAACTTCCTTACACTCCAATCATACAAAGATATGTTTTGATCAAAATCTGGCATTTGTACAGCAAGTTCAACTGCTGGAAGATTCTGCAGGTTATTAGTTGTAGCTCTCCCCATTCATTCTCACATTATATCTGGCTGCACTGATGCAATGAAAGAAAATCAATAGCAACAAAGTGATTTATTGAAATTAGCATTCATGACAGTGTATTTTATGGCACTGAGTGCATTAGGTTCTGCCGTGCTTTGGATCTGGAATTTACCCCAGGCAGCTGCTGGTACCCTGCAGTGGCTGCTCTCGCTGACCCACCATGGTTCCCAAGCACAGGGTATTGCCACCTGCCGGGGCCATAGGAGCAGTGGCCAGCAGAGCCCACACCACTGACAGTGAATTTCAGGACACAACTTCCTTCCCCCTCCAGCTTTCAGCAATCCCTTCTTTTTCATCATGGGTAATCCAGAAATCCTCTGCCCAGTGCCTAGCACCAATTTTAATATGTGGTCCCAGTCCACATTAGCTTCTGCATAATCCTGGAAGGAATGGCCTCCAGCAATCAACTCCCAGTTTGAATTTCAAATTCTCCAATTATCTAAACTTGTAGTCTCCCTGCACTCCCAGCACAGCTTTTCCCTCTTCTGAGGAAACCAAACAGTCCCATGACCATTTCTTGGTAGGTACATAAACAGGCATCAGGAGACCACTGAGGCACAGGACGTCCTCGGTCCAGAAGGATGCCCTTGGTAAAACTACAGGATGTATTTTTTTCCTCTCGTGGTCTTTTGAATTTGCCTTGCCATAATGACATAGCATCAACAGCTGTAACAGAAAGTGCCTTCCCTGGCTGCCTTCATCCCTCTCAGCACACGCTCCTGCAGCAGGTGGCGGATGGGGGATGAATCATCTTCAGACGATCCTGGTGCTATTTCACTTCCGAGACTAAAGCTCAAACCACCAAGCTGATACATCAAAGGGGATTCCACTACCTCAAATTTTAGTCACTCTGGCCACTTCTTCAAAAGACAGAGCAAAGGTACCCATCTTCAGCAGGTGGCACAGAAATACGCACACCAAGTCCACCGAGGTGAGCTCCTGGGGCTCTTTTATGGACTATGAGTTAATTCTAATTCCTGCTCTCTCTCAGCTCTTTCAAAGTAGGTGCCCATAGACCAGTCTGCACTCTTGCTATCTTCAAATGCTCTTCAGATGTGCCTAACCTTATTCTGCAGTGTCTCTTTCACTGAGGTTTAAGTTCATGCAGTAACTGGCTTATATGTCTGTGTCCTAAATCTGGGTTCTGGATTCCCTGCTTGTACAATCAATGTCAAAAAGTGTCATAACACTTAAATTCAAGGTATCCTGGATTTTTATTTTAACTCATTTTGCAGACAGTTACTAATCCATGTCATTATTTACATTTCAATATAAAATTCTTAATTCAAAGTACAAAAAACCAACATTATAGTTAAAAAAAAATCTTATCTATATTTAGACCTAATGTTGAAGTATTTTTTTCAAAACATATCTAAGAATCTGGTAGTTCTATTTCTAATCCCAAATCCACCAAGATATTTAGGTCCTAACTGTTTAGACACTTCACTAAAACCAAAATTAGCGGCACTCAATGACATCAGTGTGTTCACTGAATAAACCCTTATTATGATTAAGTTTCTTCATTTTGCATGAATATTCAGTATCTGTCATATTGCAGCGATTGCTGCACATCTCATTATAGCAGAGAGTTGTATATACGGAATATTTCTGACCTTTGAACACTCACGACTCATTCATAGCAACATGTTCTGTTCATGAAATCCTTAGCATACCTGTACACAGCTTATATCTAACACTTGTTAGGTGTGTAGGTCCACACACACGGCATGCACTCCGCAGCCACTGCACTCCAGCAATCCAGAGTGCTTTGGGTATAATAGCATTTGTGCAGAATATATTTATTAGGCTCAGAAGCCCTACTACAGGGAAAAGCAAAGTCATGCCAGGATGTGGTTGGTTTGATAAATAATGGAAGGAGATTTCGTAATACAGAACCTATTATCTCTCCAGCATAAAATGCAAGGGAGAAGGAAAGCTAATAACAAAGCAGCACAAATATCTCCTAATGGAGAGACAGGCAGATTCCTCACTTAAGGGGAGTGGGATTAGGGTTTCTACAAAATGGGGCAGGACTAACAGCTATTTGTTCCTCCAGGTTTATCAGTCAGTGGAAAACTCAGCACAGCCTGTCCTCATTCCTCACCCTGCGAGACAGTGGAAGCAACTGGCAGGAGGGGCAGCAGGGGACCGCGCAGCCGGCCGCGCTCCCAGCCACCAGGAACTCTCCAACCAGGGTGCTCAACAATCCCTGGCCAGCTCTGCCCTGCTAACAAGGGATGACCCAGCAGACAATTTCTCATTATTTCATTTAAAAACCAAATCAATAAATGAACTTATATTTATCTTCTTGAGGACTGAAAATCCCTCCAAGTTTTTTGCCATTTTCATAACACTGTGCTGCCAGGCAAAGAGTTGTAGAAACTATAGGAATTTGTGATGTGAACTCAACACATTTAAGATTTTTTAAAAACCCTACTCCATTCAGTATGTAGTTCTGTTTTCATCACCCCCTGGTTAACCTGCTGTGTATTTTGTCAATTCTATCTCTTCAACCACACATTGCTGCCATCAGCTCAATTTCTGACTGGGGGAGGTGTGGGTGTGCAATGTAATCATGCTTTACGGTTGTTGGAACAATTCAGTGTTATCTGAGCATCCCTTTGCCATCTATCATCTAGAATTTTATACTGCTTTCCAGATCACTTAAAGGAATTAAAGCTCATCAGGATGTAATTTCTTTCCCCACAATTTCTTTCCCTGGCAAAACCAGAAAGAGAAGTTCAATCTGTTTTCACTGAAAATCCAAAAAGTATTAGACTCCAGAATTATTGCATGGATTCTGTATATAACCATATCGAAACTGAGCCTCATCTCACCGAAGCAGACATCATCTCCTTTTGATGCAACACAATGCAATCAACATCGCTGGGAAACAAAAGCTTCGCATCAGGGCTCACAGAGCACAAACAAAAGAGCAGCCCAAGGGGCAGATAATCAGTTTATGCAGAACTTACTGTACCCGTGTTATCAAGATGGAGAACAGCAGCAGAAATGAGTCTGAAGTGAAATGTCATTTTAGGATTGTTCAGTATGTGACCAAAGAGACCGCACTGCATTGGGAATCACTACCCTTGGAAGGCTGCTGGTTAACGTCACAGACACTTCTCACCTCGGTGCGTAAAGAGAGGTTAACTTTGCACATAAACTGAGCAGGTACTTTCAGGTTCAGTCACACAGCTTTTCCTGTCACTAAAGGCAAAAAAAGTCCCTGAACTGCTACTGCTCTTTACAAAACCCCCCAGGAGACTCTAGTAGCAAATAAAAGGACCTAGAGGATTAAGCAGGTTAGAAACAGTCTATGTGCTGTAATTTGAAACACTCAAACTGCCATCTCCTGCCATCACCTCTGCGGCAGCGGCGGCTCACGCTGCTGCCACTGCTGTGCCCCTACCCATCACCATCCCCTCTCTCCGTGACACAGTGGCAGCGGTAACAGCAGCAATGGAAAACCCAGCAACGGTGGAAAGAAAAATGGCACATGGAGCAGCGGCAGGGAAGGTGTCGGGAGCGCATGGGGCAGTGGCGGGTCATGGGAACAGGGCAGCCGGGTGAGCCACGGTAGGAAGGGCTCCTCAACCTGCATCAGCCAAAAACCAGGAGGTGTGGATTAATTATAGGCTGGCCCAGTTTTATCATTGTACAGAAACACTGCTTTGCAGTTCTTTGGAAAAATGTCAACCTAGAACAAAAAATACCCTGGTTTTCTCCAAAAGAAACTGCTTTTCCATGTGAAATGTGGTATTTGACTCCAAAATTACATTTCGTTTAATTAATCCCCCTTTTCACATTTAAAACTTCATTTTAGGAGTTCAAAAATGAAGCACATCTCAAAAGTCAACAATTTTGCACATTTGACCCATATCTGTGAATCATTTTGGTTCAATAAAAATGGCCTTTGGTTAATGACCTAAGCATCGTTTAGCTAAGTAACTATTTGTCTAAAATAACTCCCCTGGGTCTAACCATGGTCCCAGAGGATGTCCGCTTCTGTGCTATGAAAAGCACTAAAATACTATCCTCTGCCTGTGCCCGTAGCATCCCATCATAAAATACAAGACTTTCCACTAACTTCAGGGCTATCTAGTAACAAATTTTTTTAACATTACTGTACGATGACATGAAGCATCTATAGTTGCATTAGTCATAAGAGCTCAGACATTCATAACAGATCGAATGCTACTAATCTAGTCTGACATCAGAGAACTGCGGTCTAAAATGTTTTCTCAGAGGAACAAATGTCTGTAATTAACTGTATTGTGTCAAAAGGTCTGAGAGCAGCCATCTTATCTCTATGACCTGCCCAGTGCCTGCCTTGAAAGTGCTTCCCCTGTAAAGAGACTTCAACAGCATTTTCTCTATTCAATAGTTAGTATAGAAAGAGATTTTTATCCCACACTAATGACTATCTGGAGACATTTGCTTGGAATACACTGAATTAAAAAAAAAAAGCAAGCCTTAAGAGAAATAACCCCATTATATGTCAAAAAAACAATTAAATCAGGCATAATTCTGCTGATACTTTATTATGGGTATTCCATGTTATTCTTTGCTTAATAAAGAAATTGGACTTCCATTGCATTCAGGAGGTGCCATGGGCCAGCAGTCCTTGCTCAAACTAATGCCTGACAAACCACATTGCCATTTCACTGTTACAGCATCCTTACTCCCCACGCTCCATATTCTCTATTGCTATCACCAAAGTAATGAAGAATCTGAGATGAAAGGTGGTAAAAAATTCAGTACTGTTGCTATGAATTCTTCTGTTCCAGCCGCTTGCTCCTCACTTTAAATTACAATCCTCTGCATAGCCACAATATCATAAGCAATTGCATCTGAAGTGATTAAGATGTTACACAAAAATGAAGGATTACCAAACTGAGGGAATCCTGGCTGGAGTACAAAGATGAACAGATGAGTAAATCTGATCCTGTATATAAAATAAAGAAGTAAAATACATGTTCAACAAAATAAACTACCAGCTGTGACACAAATTAATATTGACTTTCCTGGGGCTATGCTGATTTACATCAGTTCAGGATCTGCTCCATGGTTTAGCATTGTCATGTATCATCAGTACTTTCTTTGCAAATTACTAACTGTGTTTAGGTGTTCTTTTCTATGTTGTTACAATGGTCTCTTCACTATGGCACCAGAAACACTCTTCAACATGGTCCTTTTTTGCCATCAGTCAGTGACAGTAGGCGGGTATTTCTTCTATACTTACAGCATCACGATTAGCAACAGTATGTCAACACAGACTATCAAAAAGTATCAAAAACGTGGCAGTTGGTGTTTTAATAAGTTGCCTACTAATATTTATGATGCTGCCATATACACATAGCACTTCCTCACACCAGAGATACTACAAGGTAATTAACTGAAAGGATTTAGTTAAATCTTTGAGACCGGTGTCACACTGTTTAGTTTATATGTTCAGTATTCTAACTGGTACATGCCTTCTCGGGAGATGACGTTGCTAAAAATTAGCTTAATTGCACATGCTAATGATACATGTGGCTACCTTGCCAGTTGTATACATAATTGCCATAAATGGCACCAAAAACCAATTTTGGTCATCTATCAGCTAGAATTACTCCATGTAGATCTTTGAAAATCTTTGCTTCCTTTCCTGCACATCTTAGACCAAATCGGTGCAGAATCATCGAAGTGGAAGAAACTCCCCTCCCCCTCCTCATGAATCTCTAAATGAAAGGTATGTAACAGGACGAGAAGGCATACACAAGAGTGTCACTATAGTTATACTGGACTCAATTTCAATAGATTCAATGAAAAAAAAGCATGAGATAACGCTTAGATTGTTTTTCCCCTGCTTTACAATACACTGACGTACACTGAGCTTTCTTGCTTCTGAAAGCATCGCTGCAGCCATTCAGTGAGATTTAAAAACCTCCCAGTGACGCAATCCTTATTGCACATTAGATATTATTGAAGTCTCTCATGCATACTCAAGCCTAGCATAAGCAATGTTAAATATGTCTCAAAAATGTTACTATACTGGTGGCAATATTATTCACATTACAACCGTAAGGAGAGACCCCCCCGAGGCTGAAGCCACGGTGTGCTAGACACTGTGCTGATAGCAGGAATTCTTGCCTGGCCCTAGGAACATACCATACCAATTGACCATGTAGAAGAAACGGAAGAGAAAAATGAAGTTACAAAGACTTGCTCAAAATTCCTAGCCAAGCTGGGATTAGAAATCACATCTTTTGAATCACAGGCCAGTACCCTTTACAAAACCTGGCTGTTCAGCCTGCACAAGCACTGAGCAATGAGACACAACACAGGCACTGTAAAGCTACCTTAAACCACTTCCCAAAGACTTCTCCAGTGCCTGAGAACTCTCAGACCCATAGTCTTTACTCTGCACCCACCATTTTCAGCCCTCACTAGTAAGAGGTTCTCTGGATGGGAAAACCTGAGGTGTAAGTCATCTCACAGTCCCTCCATGAACAGAAGTATGGAGCCTGCCAAATTCTGCCTGCTCCCGCTTGCTGGCAGTCTTGCTTCAGACACAAAATGGAAAGTGAAGGAAACTGAAGGTCCACTCTTGATTTCTTTTTTAAAAATCTATGACCCGAGGAAGTTAAACTAACTCCAATGGAGTAAAACCATTCACTCAATTGTATCATGTGACATTTTATCCAAGTTTCTAAGGGCAGCAAAATCCCACGATGGAAAAACTGACTAGGTACCCCGAGCCGGTCCATCCCACTAGACACAGGGATTGACTGAAGCGAATACAAAGTAAATCGCCTACATAACACCAGAAAAAGCTGAATCCCACAACAAACTAGCATTAGATCTGTTTCCTCACTACTTAAACTCCAGAATCCCCTAGAAAGAAATAATGAAAAACATATAACGGCGTGCTGAATTACAGCCTATTTAGTAGCCTGCTGTGCAAAGTACTACCACACGAATAAGTATGATGAATCCTGCCCTGAAAATACTTTTTCATTCCTCTTTTCAGAGTGGATTGATGTAAATTAGGCTATTTTCACTCACTTAGAGCTGAAATGGCCTATCTCAACAGTTCTTTCAGAATGTCTTCCTTTCCTCTATTACTTTCACCTGTAGTGTAGCTGCCTCCTACTCATGCATGTTTGCAAGGGAAATTAGGCATGTTGCTGTGGTTAGCAAATGACACAATTCTACAGCAATTCTATCACCACTGTTTCAACCCATTCTTTGAGAAATGTCTAGTTTCTTCACCACTGAGCACACCACTCATATCTTGTCCAGCATGTAGATTTCAATGCTACCACCTCAAACTCAGAGTATTTACTTTGCTTTTATTTTCCATTTTAAATGTGTCTTCAATCCCCTAGTCATTCGTTTCTCAACATCTGAACAGGCAAACACACTACAGTTCATCTGGATCACCACTTACGTCTTCAATTCACCAACTAGCTCCTCCTGCTGATGCACAGGCTTAAACCTCAATAACCACCACTGGTTTTATAGTTTCTAAAACAATCTAATATCAAAGGGAGTCATTACTTGAAAAAAATTGTACTTTCTACAACTAATAAAATTATTCAAAGGTACATGAACACAAGTCACACCTGGAAGAGGCAGAGGATTAATTGCTGATGCATGCATAATTGACCTGAGCTGCGGGATGACAATTTACACTTGTACAAGACTGGACGTTCCCCCATTATTTCTGTTGCTTCCCCTGTCTATTTCCTCCGCAGCCTGTGTTCCTGTAATCCATGGCAGCCGCGCAGCCCGCTGCGGGCCTGCTGAAGACACCCTCCACGTGGGGACACAAAGCAGGAAAGTACAGCGGGTAGAGGAAAAGAAATAACAGTTACAGGGTTCTGAAGTCAAAAGGGCTGCACTTCTATATTTAATTAGAAAAGGCATGTTAATTAGAGATTATCAAAAATGAAATGGGTCAGAAGACAAAGATAAGTGATAATTAATGTACGACTAAAATAAATGCTAAAAACCAAAATAACCCCCCAAGCAGTAATTCTCTCAATAATGAGTAAACGGTAAATCACGCATACTTTTGATGTCTTTTTCCCTATGTCCTCCTCACATACAGGCAATTCCATTTTTAAGAGCCAGTGGAGAGGGCATTCCAGCATGGGTACCCAGAGGGCAGGGGCGAAGGGAAGATCTCCAAGGGGCTTTTTTTCCTGGGGCTCCTTCCTTAATTCTAGCCACTATCAGCTTCCCCTGAATATAATTCTGTCACTCATACAGAGGGAACATAAAGTTTTGCAAAAATATCACGTTAAGATTATGCCAGTGAAGAAAATTATTTAAAATTCAACATTTTGGCTAGCAGCACCAAAGCAACGCAGGGGTCCAAGGTGGCTGGTAGCACAAGAGCAAACCCAATCTACCCCCAGAGAAAACTGCTGGCTTTGAGCATCACAAGTGTGAGGATTTGCTGAGGCCAGGAGACTGCCAGTACACACAACCAAAACATTAAATAGCAAATCTCCTCTCTGAACAGGGAATCCTTCAGTACACGCCTGGCCTGTAAATCTCTGGGTGGTGTTTCTAGTACAGCCTGGAGCCAGGCAATCCATCCCGCACTCCAGCACCACCTGAGTACTCCTGCTGCTTATGCTCTATAATAATAATCTTTCCTTAAGGCTTGGTCACTAATCTCAGATACTATTCTCCTGAACTTCCTGTTGCAGTAAAATCCAGCCGAAGCTGTGAAAATAAACATCTGACAAAATAGTCATATTAGAAGAGGACATTTTAAACCCTGACTAGTCAATAGAAAGAGACCTATTGATGACAATATATGATGGACCAAGGCCTGGATGGACAACGTCTGATAGGGCTATTTCTGTCAGACATCTGTTTTTAAATCTTCTGCTAGATAAACTGCAACAGGAAAATTCAAGTTCTGTATTTCACATATGAGGCAATTGACGAGTATCATACTCAACCAACAAAATCCTTGAGAGTCACTGAAAGCTTGTCACTAACTGCAAAATTTTGAAATAATAAAACCGGGTAGGGCAGTTACTGTTACAACTACTACTAAGAGATAAAGCAGGAATTTCACTGAGAGGGTTAATAACAGAACCAAAACTTAAGCATGTTATTCAGAATGTCTTCGGAGGTGAATTTCTCTCCATTGTCTATTATTTCTATTAATAGACAAAAACAGGGAAAAATACAGTTTGAGAAATGATCTTGATCATCAAGCTACTTTTAAAATGCAAAGAAAAATACCACTGCAGTGCTTCCTGTCAACACTAATTAACTTCCTGCAGGAAATCTCAATGGATCTACGGGATCCAGGAGCAATTTGAACTTTGCGAGCTGAGGCAGATTGCAAACCCTTGTCAATTCATTTTCTTCCATGGAAAGGAAAGCTGGTGCCTGTACATACTGCAGTCTCACACCACCACACATGCCCAAGGATGAGGTCCAATGCAGTCCCAAGGACCATGAGTCCTTGAGCCATGATCTTCCTTCCAAGGTGCTCAGTAGAAAACACTAATATTTTTTATGGGTAGCAAAAGCAGCTTTGCTGCTTTCATGAGTTTTACTAGTAATTTTTGCATTCCCTTTCTTCCTATTTTGTTTATATCTACTTTGAATTGCCTACAATTAAATGAGTAAAAAACCCCTCACCTAAGTTAATTTCAAAAGAAAAAAACAACAACAAAAAAAAACAAAACCCTCACCAGGGATGAAACTGTGCAGAACATTTTACTCCCACTGGTAACTCATGGAGCACAGAACTGATTAACCATTAACAACTCATTAGTAACAGAACTTTTTATCACCTTAAATGGGCTGGGTGCTTATACTTGGGAAAAGTAAACTTTTAGGAACTGTACCTTATTGACAGAAAGTTTGACTTTTGTTTTCTTTGATGAATCAATTTGCAATTGATAAACTATTAAATTAAGGTCAGTATTTTGTCCTCACAGAGTAGGAGAAAATAGATAATTTTTTCATTATTTCAGAATTTGAAATTTTCTAGCACCTGTTTTTTCTAAAGCTCTCCCTTCAGTATTTGATCAGGCAGGGCTATGGGCTGGTTGGAGTGTAAATCAATCAATAGTAATGTTTCTGCACCTTAGCTAGAAAATAAGAAATTCCACAGTGAAGTCTCCAGCATAAATACCAGTATAAAGTAAGCTTTAAAATCACCCCCCATCAAATCTGAATGTACAAGTTAAAAAAAAGTTTCTCTGAGGTTTTCTGAATAATAATAAACCCGGAATGTCAACAGATAAGAATTTTGTTGAAGCCAATTTACTTTGATTTCAAATGTTTGAACAAAACACTGTGCGCTGTGTGTGGGTTTTTTCCTACTTGCATTTGCACCATTCAAGTCTCCTAGGCAATTTTTATATTGTGTATTAAATCCATAGAAAACTGGGGCTTGAACTCAAATCTCTGTCATTCAAATGGAAAAATTATAAAGCCCATGCTTTACATTTTAAAACTCATAGCCTTCCTCTTGAAACTAGAGGACAATGAAGATCACCTCCTAAGTCTTAACAGGAGGGAAACCACTTCAGGCTGAGAGCATGTTTAGGAAGCTGCTCCCATCTCCTCCTCGAGCTGTTCCCTGACTCCTTTCTGTTGCGTGCTTGCAGTGCACAAGCTCTCTGCTAACCCCTCTTCAACTGCATCACTAATCTAGTAAAAAATACTCCTCAACAACCCCCCCTTCCCCTCATTAAAAGAAGGCCACGAGGTCCTTGTGATGTTCTCAATAGTCCTGCTTATGTTCTGAAAAATTTTGAAAACTCATGATCTAGGGCTGTAACAAAACCTGAATGTGAACTGCTGTGGCTGAGTCTGAGGATCTCTCGTCTCATTTCCTAAGCCTGGGCTTCCATTTCTGCCTTTTTTTTTTTTTTCTGCCTGCAGAAAGAGCACAGTATTTCCCACATCTATGGGAAGCTTAATCAATTAAGCTCGAGTAATTAACATCTTTAAAGCATCTTGAGATTACCGTACAACAAGCAGGATAGAGTTGCATTGGGAAGTTATTTGAATTAAATTTACCTGAGAGTAACTAAAAGGAGATTGAGAATTTGAATGGAAAATGTGTGAAAGTATTAAATAATCAAGCCAGCATTTAAATGCTAAAAAGCAGCACAGTTAGAGTTATTACAGCCTAAGGTAACTGATAAACAATCAGTATTTCAACTGAATGCATATTCTGTGGTAGAATTACTGAAATTACAATAACCAATATTATTCTTCAGAGAGAAATTAAATGCTAGGGAAAGCTCTCTTTTACATAAGCACTGTTTTGCCTATAAAGCTAGCACAAACACCCTGCTCCAATATATAGCCAATTATTTTAATCATATAATCAAGCAAAACCCCTAGAGCCATGTACATTGTGTCCAGTGACAACACTGATAAGTGCTCATCACAAAATGTTAATTACATTCCATTAAAAATACTCAAACAGCCCATGTGATTTCAAATATTGTGTGCCATTTCTAATTGGTCCAAAGAAATATTTTCCTTTACCTTTCATTTCCATGTAAAGTTCAAAATTGTTCTGGAACTTGATGAGGACAAACACTTTGATGTTTCTTTGCATTAGGAAAATCTTTACCCAATAAATTACAATTATGTAAATATTAGCCCCCCTGGGGTATAAGTGCCTCTTTGAGGCATAAGATGATTAGAGCAGAAAAATTATTAGATTTGTCCATGACCATGCTATACTTTCCTTCCTCAGGAAATTTTGTTATCAAAGAGTTTAATCCTATTCCCACTGAAGCAAGTAAATTTGGCCACCGAGTTAAACGGAAAGAGAATTCATTTCATCTATTCAAGCAGTACCCTAAAAGCCCAGATGATAGTAACATCCCTGGTATGAATATTTAGTTACAGTTTTTAACACTGTCTTTTCACAATTGTGAATGTTTTTACTATTAACCTTCCCTTTCTACTGACATAAAATCTCAAGCTCTTCTGAAAAACTGCAAAATGTTACTAAACCCAGAAAACAGCTGGCCAGCGAGCATGCATACCCGTAATCACATACGGCGGTTAGTGCAGTGGGATTGCCTGGTGACAGGGCAGCACACAATTACATTGTTTTTGACATTAATGCTTAGTGGATGATGGCTTGATCTGATGCTTGCAAGGCTCTGACAACGATTACAGGATTTGTGCAAAACAGGCAGATGCAGCTGTATAAGAAGAAAAATGCATATGAAGAGAAGCATGTTGGTTTTTGTAACCCTGATCACTTCACCGAGTCCTTTCCACCCCTCCTGCAAAAGGCATAGTTTGATCTCTGCTCCTCGAGGCTCTATATTAGGCTCAGGAATCTGTTCGAGGGAGTAAGCAGTGAGTAGTTTTCCCTGTACTATCTTCTGCTTGTATGATTACAAAAGGCTCCAACAGAGCTTAACCTCCTTTCTCCAGGAGCAGAGCAGCTGGTTTGTGATTTGGTGTAGCTGCTTCCTTATGGGTTTTCTCAGTCAAAGACCACAAGGCAGGCTGAATTCCCAACGAAGGCAAAGGAAGACAGTGCCTCTTAACAGCAAGCAATGCAGAGTCTGCTTGTAGAGGTGCAATGCTTTGACAAGGAAAGGATGAAACAAACATTATCTGAATATTAAGGCTTTAACCTTAAAGACTGAGGCCAAAGAAAATATAGCCTCCTAAATAATTTACACATGCATGTTCTGAAACACATTTAGGAGAATTAATTAGTGTAGGGATTAGTGTAGAAGTTTTAAGAAAGCTTTTTATTTTATACATAGAATAAAATGAGAAGTGAATGGTGTTAACATGCTCCTATTACAACACAGAGCATATTCCTGCTTCGCCGAAGGATTATGGTACCCTCAGTGCCTAGCACAGAAAGAGGACAACATGCCGGAGTCCAAATGTGCTGTGAAGCTGTGCAAGTTTGAGCTGTTTTCCAGAAGGAAGATTACGATTCCATATGTTTGAAGTTTTGTCACATGCTTTCAGTCTGTAACACCCCCTCAAAATATTTGTTAGCATATATGCTTATGTGAAACTAACATCTTTCTTTAGCAGTACAACAATAATTACCAAGAACATGGACACTGTCTGCATATTTTTTTAAGACCTAACTCTGCAGGTGGTTTAGGGGTTGGAAGTTAACAAGTAGCAGCAGATTCTGAAATTCTGGAAGCTTGGGGGCAGGGCTCATGGAAGTGCTCAGCAGAAGCTGGAGTTGCTTTATTGTCCTAAAATGTCCTTGAGGACTTACACACTGAATCCAAGAGGTCATGTGCCTACAGTGAAGGTGAAGACGGGCAACACACCTTGAAGTGAGGACTCTGCTGGTACTAAATACTGACTGATACTAGACTGGGTCCTCCCCCCCCGAAGGGTCTATAAAACAATAACAAGTTATTTTTGAGGAGCAGTGAACCAGCTACTGCGGCTCAGCAGCTTCTTGCTGAGATACTTTATTGGTGTGTCCAGTACTAAGGTCAGCAGTGCCCCGGTACTCCTGGCCAACCTAAAAAGGATTAGAGAACTCATCGAGTGTTACAGGTGGGCACTCCTGCCAGGCAAGCTGTTGGAGCACCTCATGTATTTCTATTTTGTATGCATTATGTTACACATACATATATGTAAACATGTATATTCACTATATTATACATAGAGAATCTTGGTTTTCCCCACTTAATGCTATATTCTCATTTTGCACAGAATTGGTACTTATGAAGATAACTTTCTGGAGTTCATGAGTCCTCAGATGAAGAGATTAAGCCAGTAGTGCCTGCTGATATTTAACTCCTGGTCATCTGAACCTAGAATTTACCATTTTCACTTATCTGGAAGTATTACCTAAGTATCTGTAGGAAGTTAGAAATCTTGCCCCAGAAAATCCTTAAAGTGGAGAGGGATATGTGAACTCCCAAGTTGGAGAAGCAGCAAAGCACTGACAAGAACTCTGGGAACCAGGATATTCCCGGCAGGTCTGGCTCTGCCCCAGCCCACAAGCCTACAGAAGTACCTGTTGTAACAGATCCATGCGCTTGAGTGCAAAGGGCATTAAGTTATCTTTCTAATCTACTAAATGTGACTCAGTCACTCAGCTTTAAAAAAAAAAATTGTAGAGAAAGAGCACAAAAGCTCTGCCAATCATGTTTGCTTTGTCTCATCCCTTAGCCTCCTTCATACAAGAGAAGCTGCAAAATACTCTTTTCAGTTCATTTACTTGAAATTCCATAAACTCCATACTGTTTTGAAAGTCTAAAAGCATAACAATAATGTCTTTGGAAGGCATCATTAAAGAACTCAAATATGTTTTTGCAGTGACCTGTATTCATCTTCATTTAATAGCTAATTTTTGGATTACAAATAAGTTAAAGAAATTGTCTTGACAGCCCTCCTCAGGTACCTCACACCTCTACACTGCTGGCAGGCTGAGGACTGCAAAGTAAAGCACTGTCTAATGTAATGCTTCCAATCTGACCCTGAGAAACGTGACTGTCCATTCGTAGAAAAGGAATTGTCCTCCTTTATAGAACTGACTACAGGTACATTCAGAAATTTGTATACCATTCAAGTAGAGAAACTGTTCAGTATTTACTTACTTAGTGACAGAGTGGACTAAGATTAAAGCTATAGACTTTGGCCCAAGCAGTCTACAATAGTGAATGTTTCAGAGATATACATTACATCCACTAAAATAGACTCCAAACTGATATTGCTGCTGATAATAAGCTGCTTATTAACTCTATTTTTACCATGCTTCCTGAGAGTTCTCTATTGTTCTCTAAGTGCTTTCATCGAATTTCAGTATGACCACTGTAGGGTAAGGTATGATTCAGCAGGGTTCGGGGAAGGAAAAATCAGAATCTGGTACTTATTTTGTGTTCTTTGTTAGCATCTCAGAGAGAAACAAAACAAAACAATGAAGCTTTAGCAAAATAAAATATTTGAAAGTATGCTTTGATTTTCCCAAATATTCTGCCTGACGGGGATCTGCCGGTGCTTTACACAATAACTTCTCACACAAGGTCTCTACTAACAAACTGCTATTAATTTAAACTCTCACATTTTCATTGCTTTGGGCACTCCGTAACCAATCTGAATGCTATCTGATCTTAATCAAGATTTCTCACCCTTTTTCAAAGAGTTGGTATTGCACCAAGCTACAATTCTGCAAATATTGTGGCAGCTGATCGGACTGTTACAAAGAAGAAAAAAAAATACGTTTAAACAGGACATATTTCTAACTTGTGGTCTTCATCAAATCAGCATAAAAAAATGTTAGTGCAAAAAAAAAAAAATCAAATATCTCCTTTATGACTATTCACCATTCTCAAGAAGTTACCTCCTCACTTGCAAAGTTTGGGACCTACTTTCGAAATGTCAAAGCAGCTTCTCTGTGACTTTCCTTTCAGCAGTGCGGCACTTCCTCTAGCAAAATTTCAAAATTACAGAAATGAGAACAGATGGTTTGGACTCCATTCTCCCCTTTCCTCTTTACAGACAGCAGAAGTTAGACTTATGGAGGATTTTCTCTATGCTTATATACCTGGTAGATGTCTTCAAATAAACATATTATGCAATCTTTGTTACTATAATTATCACATACAGAAACTGAAAAGACAACAGACCAGTGCAGGGTAATGGAAGAAATAATACACGATCCTGCTGTCAGCAGACTAAACTAGATTCCCCAGTGCAGGCAGGTAGCTAAAACCATGATAAATTACTACTGTGTGATATATGCTTCTTAAAATTGGAAGAGAATGCACCAAAACCAGCACTGAGAGAGCTGTTGTGATGCATGAGTTGGAAGGAGAAATAACTACATTAGAAATGTTCCAGATCCCTTTCAGCAGTAGAAATTAATGGAACATTGTCAATTAGTCTGAAACACTTAGCATAATGTATTTGGAATTTTCATGATGGATGATTTACGCAACACCATAACAAAGGTTAGCACAAGACAATTGTTTTCTTCAACTTCTGTAACTTATGTTCCTCACAAAGCTAAAACAAAAAATTAAATCCATATAACAACATTTCCCAGGGATCAAGTTGGGCATTTCTTCCCCCATTTACACTTTCAGATGTTGTCCAGAAGTAGAGTCCCTGCTGAAAAGCCAAAGGAACAATCTGAGGCTATGTGCAGTTTATCACAACAGGCAGCCAGACTCCTCACAAGCTGAGGAAGAAACTGAGAAATACCTTCTAGATTTTGGATCTCCAGAAGCATGTACCCTGCTATCATACCTGTGCTGATCCATTCAGCTCTGCCACCCTTGGGGCCCTTCACTACCAAGCGCTCCAAACGCACAGGTTGTCTCAATAAGACATTTCACATGCGGGATGGACACACACTGGAGTGCCTGAATGAACCAGAGCCAGGCAACAAATGTTTTCTGGTCATTACCACACTGTTCTCTCCAGGTAACGTCATCAGAGTGTGACAACTTCATATCTGTTTCTCTTTTGTTGAGCGGTTGCAGATGTCAAGAAACCGTATGTAAGGATTCTGCTGAGAAGCAGAGCAGTGATAAGGTGATGCAGCAAGATGCACTGAGATCATAGCTCGGCAAAGTGCCAGCATCCATCTCAAGGGGTGGTTCCTGGTAGACAAGAAGAGGAGAAAACTCCCCTTGCTAAAAGCCACTTTTCTTCCTACAAAACTGCAATAAGAGCACACATGGTAGAGCTTCTTGAGGACTAAAGACTGGTTTGTGTGGCGAGAAAAATGACTTGCAAGGTTATGAACAACATCTTGTGACCCAAATACAAACATCTCAAACAGCAGAGGTTTTTTGGTTTTGTTTCTTTTTATTTGAGATACAGAGAACTTTAAAGAAATCCCAAGTCATTGTGCCATCTTTAGACTAATTTAATATCAGTGTATTCTCCTGATGCAAATTCAGCCATCTGGCAAACTCCTTATGGAGCAAGAAGTCAAATACATAATACATTTTAAAAGTACAAAATAATCAGTGACAGGCAAGATGTCCCTCTGGTTGCTCATTAATAAGCCACATACTGAAACAGTTATATAGTTGTAACTGCATGTCCTGCCTTCACTTTTTCATTATTTACTTTAGCAAAAAAATGGAATTAAAACTAAATTATGTTCTCCCACTTACACCTTCCTTCAATTAAAAAAAAAAAAAGTCATCTTCTCTGACCCGGACTGCATGAAAGCCCCTGACAAAGCCTTTGTCCAATAAAACTTCTCATTGAACAGGAATTATTTGGTATTTGTCACTAGCATAGTCCCTTCCTTCTTCATGGAATTTGTGTTATTAAGGGTAAAATGAATGCTGGGAGTTTCCTCAGTGCAGACCTTGTAAATATTAGAAAACCTAGAGGAACCCACAGAAGTATCTTCTGTGGCAGTCCAAAATGTTTAAGATCACCTTCCTCCCAAACAAAAATAGAGGATTAGTTTTCTGTTTTTATTGGATACAGATAACATCTCACTTCCAGGCAAGGACTTCAGAATTATAAACTACTCTAGGCCAGACACCTGTTTCCCAAGATATTCAGATGTACTTAAATTCAGTATCAAGGCAGTAGTTGCTGAAAACTTTAATTTTTCCTTAGTAAACATTCACAACTTCCTTTAAATGGGCCTAAAGATTACAAAATTACTGGGCTTTTTGCTACAGTTTTGAATTCCATATTTAATAGTGGCATTTATTAAATATTAATTTCAAAATGCATAATTTATACTCATGTTTAGCATAGGTGAATAATTCTGTCACTGATGACCTCTGGCTCAAGCACTTATCACCATTCATTCTAACTTAGTCAAGTGAAGGTTTAATTTATAACTCTTCATTACACCCAAGTTTGCCAACCAGTTTGGCATCATCCACATTGGTAATCAATAGGGTGCCCCTCTGGAAGCCACCCAGGGCAGAGGGAAGCCAGCCTCCTGCATGCTCAGGCTCCCTCCTGCTTACATCTTTGGAGACTGAAGAGAGCACTAGGAAGAATGGCAGAAATTCATGGCTCAGAGACCATAAGAACAGTTTCTACAACTGCATTAAAACAGAGCTGATTTCATGAATGCCCCGAGTCCATTTCCATGCTGAGACAGGCTAGGCTGAACCACCTTTGGCAGTAATTTATATTCATCTATTTGACACTGCACTGAAGCAAACTGTCAGTGATCACTCAGACAGTAACCAGAGCTCAAATGAGACAGTAACCAACAGCTGAGCTGAAAGAATAGTGTAAGTCGAGACAATTTCTTCTTATCAATTTGCAGTTACTGAGGTGTAGAAGACAGTACGGGACAAGGATTTTAGAAAGAAATTACCAGTAGGTGAATACGTAAGAACTGACTGGCGTAAAGCCACTTATTGAGCTGCAGACACACATCAGTGAACCTCCAGTATTAACTTGATCAAAGCAAGAAAAATACCTATAAGCTCCCTGGTTGGTGGCCCTGGCTCAAATCTACCTGGTCAACTTGATCTGTACAACTCAGGAAATTCCCTGCCCTGCACAGATATCTAAATAACTTAGACAGTTTCTGCCTTATGTCCTTCTGCATTTCAATACACTAAATACACTATTTGCAACATGGAGAATAATATCAGTTCCTTACATTAGCAGGCGATGCAGGACATTCGGATTAAGCATTGAAGTCACTGTGAATTAAGAATTTCTACTATATGTTTCATTGGGTCAGATACCCTGAACAAATTAAATAGGTATTAAAATCTCATCTTTAATCTTGGCTACATATGAACTTATAACAAAAAAACCATTCCCAGTCATTTGCTTGTACCTGTTGCCTCTTGCTTATGCAGCTCAAATACCAGAGGGCAGCTATCAAATGAACAGATTAAAATAGTATAATTCCCTCATTTAGTACCCTTCCTACAACAATCAAGGAAAACACCAGGAAAAACTCCGACAGCAGAGTTTTTACAATTCCCAGCCTTCGACCTGTGATACTAGAGACAAACTTCAAAAAAGACCTGCCTAATAATAAATTATTTAGCATTAAAAATTAAAAAGTGGTCATCTCCAAATTGTAAGGCAATTATAAAAAGCAATCGATAATATCTTTGAAAATGTGTTTTAGAATTTTTAAGCAGTTACACTGCCATAAGATTGATACAGTCCTGCTGAAATAAGTTAGACTGGCACAAAGGTGGGAAAGAATCACAATATTAACAGGCAAGAGTTAGCAAGAGGGTATGTCTTGTTCAGCAAATATCAAGTATTACCTTAAAACTTTTTCATTCCCATTTTTCCAAATTTTAAAAATGCTCTGAGACAAGTGGCAAATAGTCATCTACAAATGCCTCACACCCAAGAGGCTGAATCAATTCCATAACCCACTTGCTTCAAAATTAACAAAGAAAATTAATAATTTGTTCGTAGCTTAAACCTTCATAGAAAAATCCCTGTAACATCCACATCAAATCAAGGGCCTAGTGTTGGCAAGATTTGCTGGTGATTTAAGAGTCACTTTCTGCATGTTGAAATTGGACAACCACCAACAGTATCAATCTTTCTTTGTTCTTTTATTTCTGCCTATAAGAATTTCCTTCAATACTGGATGGAGACAATAATTTAAGTATATCCATAATTAACCATAAACTAGATGAAAAATGCAAGTGAATATAAATAAATTATTTGTTGTAATCTTTTAAAACATTGTATATTTTTCCCCCCTTGTCCTGGTTTCAGCTGGGACAGTTAACTTTCTTCACAGTAGCTAGTAAGAGGCTGTGTTTTGGATTTCTGCTGAGGAGAAGGCTGATCACATACTGATGTTTATAGTTGCTGCTGGGACAGTCAAGGACTGCAATCATTTGCATATTTTTGTATATTACTATTATAATAATGATTATTTTCAATAGTATCATAGTTTAGTTACTAGATTGTTCTTATTTCAACCCACAAATCTCTTTTCCCTTTACTGCTCTCCCCCCATCCCTGGAAGAGTGAGCAAGCAGTTGTCATGCTTTGCTAGCCAGAGGTCAAAAACCATGACAGTCCTATTCAGAGGCAATTTTGAAAGCATCTGAATGTATTCACTTAATTCCTATTCATCCACCTCTGAAATGTCACAAATCTGAACTTCTAGCCTGTAGATTTTGGCCTGAGCATCATACATCTCTTTCAGGCCACCATTCACATCCTATCCAGCTGGAGATAACATCCAACAGAAAAACAGTTTCTATTTGTTAAACTAAAATCCAGGTTAAATCAGACCCAGTCACAATACAACTGGCTATACAATGTTTTTGGATCCCTGCACTGAGAGGTTTCCCTGCATAAAGACAAGGAAATATCCTCTCTAACCCTGGCCCAATTATTTGTGTTTTTCATCTCTTCCTTCTTACAAGGGATTGCTCCCGGTCTGCTGGTGAAAAGCGCCTGTGTCATCCAGGCACAATATCTTTCTCCACTGGTGTTATCAATGCCTGCGTTATCATGAGGCTGAAGTCTCCTCATCTCAAGGATGGTGCTTGCAGTATCTCTCACACTGATAAACAAAATTCAAATTAGATCACAGAACAGCCCCAGGCATGCTACAGGACCATGAAAAGAGACAAGAAACCACCTGGCCTGTTTGTAACTGAGAGCAGAAAGTAATAGTAAGAGCTCAATATTCGCTTCACTTCTGTACAGTATGTTACAAAGATACAAATAAGAAAACAAAATATTTTGCTGCATGTTATGTAACAAGCAGAAAAGAGTCCCCTATCTCTGACATGCTCTGGTCCCTGCCTTCTGCAAAGCTTGTAATCTAGGACATAAGACATGCAATAACCAAATGTAATGAGTGACAGAGACTAAGGGAATAAGTATCCATTTTTTTGCTGAGATTATCTGCATTGAATAGCACAACATTTATTTGGAAATAAAGGCAGTATTATTTTAGTCAAGAATAAAATCAGTTTACTCAGTCTCTGTAACTTCTACAGAAGTCTAAGATTAATAGCACTGAAGTAAATTCTAGAAAACAACAATCAGATAGCCAATATGCAATCTGTCCTGAAAAGAATAAAAGCATCCAAACTTCTTTGCAGTCTAACAGACAATGTAATGTGAAATACTGTAAGAAAAGGAGAATCTCAAGTTTTATACCAGACTTTTACACTAATTCATCAATAAATTAGACCAATATCACTTCTTCTAGCTCCACTAGGCTACATACAGCACTGCCATAACCCAATCTGCAGCAGAGCAACAGCAGGAGAAACCGCAGCTTTTCCACACATGGGTAGGTGATGTGTGATCCAGCCCCTTGGCCATCAGTGCCCCCTCTCGTCCCACTGGTAATGAGCAGGAAATGTACCAGTGAAAGGTAGATGCTGTGCCTTTTCTACTGACAGGTACAGCAGAAGATAAGCACAGCCAGATCAGAAATCCATCCAGCCTGGAGTCTGTACCAAACAAAACCCACTTGCTGTTTTTTTTCAAGTTTTTAGAAACTTGACAGAGAACATCGTACACTGTCCTGGGGGTCTGGCAGGGAGTCCAAAAACAATTTCCTTTCCTGAACTGCTGCCCTTCCAGTGTTGCTGCTACCTTTCTGTTGCATCCTTCTCTACCCCATAGCACTTGTTGCCACGTTGGCAGTACCACAGCAGCTCTGCAAGACACACTGATGAGAAGAGCATGCAGTATACTGTCTCACGCCAAGTACCACTGACACTTCAAATCCAGTCACTTCCAGTATTCTAACATCCTGCCTTAGCAGAGTCACTTAGTAAAGCTGTGCAGTGCTCTCAGGAAAGGGAGAGAAAAGCAAGGCAGTAAGAGGATGCTCAGAGAGATGTGCAAGAAAAGTATGTAATATATTGCGATGCACTCTCCTAGCACCCTGTGACATGTAGCTCAGCAACTTTTGAGACAGAGAACATCTTTGTATTTAGCTCTCAGTAAGTTCCTCTTCCATTAATTTTGTTTATCTGCTCTTGAAAGCTGTGTGAGCTTTCAGAATTTATGTCATCTTAATACAGAGGCTTGCACAACCTGATTACGTTGGGTAAAGAACACAGAAGTAAAAATGAAGATTAAGTTTCTGCTGTGGGCTTATTTTTTCTGAGTGCTCCTTCTACACCTTGATCATCTATCAGCCTTACTCTCTAAATTCCTGATTCTGATTTATTAGAAAAAAATGCTTTATTTATCTTTAGTCTGCCTGCAAGGTGTTCCTTTTTTCCTCCCATCTTGTGCTTTTATATTTAACCTGCCAAACTCTATCAGCTGTTGTGTATTTCTTATTCCCACAGATTCACATCTTGGTAAGATGTTTTCTTGCTTCTTGCAGTCTCCTTATTCTGCTCTTCAACAATGCCATTTTCTTTCTGGTTTTGTTTTCCAAAATGTTCTGATAAGTATGTTAGTTATGTTACTCTGGTATGACTTCCTTGGATAATCTTCATCCTGCCTCTGAGAAACTTACACTGACTTAAAAACAATTCTATACACTTTTAAATTTAAAATTTAAAATTTTAAATTACATTTTTGTTCAAATAAGCCTGTCCCTCCAGTGTAGGCTTCCACTACTCCACACACTTCCCTAACCCTGAAGAAACTAGTCCCCTTATCCCTGTGGGCTCCCTCTCCCGTACTCCCAGCTTCATGTGGAGACTTGACCTCTCCATCTCCTTGCTAACTTGCAAGTGGAAGCTCATTTCAAATGTGCTTTCCCTAAACAACCATTACAACTTCAAATTCAGCAAAGGAAGGAANATGTTTGAGACTATCCAGAAAAATTCAAAGAAGCTGAGTTTTAGTCCTGTCAAATACAGATTCTTTACTCACTTATTATAGTTGGTGGTCCACACTTCTAAAGCATGTTTGAATCGTGCCGAGTCTGTGCATAATAGTGCCCTTCACTCCATCCTCTTTTTAGTTTCACAACACAGCTTTTTTTCTGTTATCAGTGGATTTACATTATTTTTTCAAACACAAACGCTACCAACCATTTGGTACCTCAGTGGCCTAGAAGATGTGACTGGGAATCTGTGGGGTCCTCTCCTGACAAGACCAGCAGCCAAACAGCCGGTAGTCATCTAAAACTGCCTACTTTTAGTCAGATTAATGTCTCCTCTTTCTGACTTTGTTTTACAGATATTGTCTAGAATAAATGCCAATAATGCTGAAATCATTTAAAGCATTTCGATCTCAAAAGAACTTCTTCAGTGTTCACAGAAATTTCACTTTCTAAAATTTGCTTAGACAGCTCTCAAAGTTAAAACAGCATAACAGCAACACAAGTACATCCTTTGATAGAGCCAACGGGCTCCTCCAGAGCTTACACTGTATTGTTTTCTGGGATTCTGCACTAAATACAAACTAAAATACTGGAAAAGCAAAGATTGGGAGACCCAGTCTCCCACAATATGTTGTTTATGAAAAAGCAGGAGTCAGCAGTTTCCAGATTCAAAGCCCATTCAACTATTCTAAGTTTAGAGACTGGTCTTTGCTTTGAAAACTCAACACAAATGACCAGAGATTCAGTAATCTAACAACAGAACAAGCATCCATCCTCTAGCAAAATCACACAGGCATTTTCCACCTAGCATGGGTTCTTCTCTGGATTCACAGCCCGAGACAGAGTTAAATGCAGCACTTCCAGTGGTCCTTTATAACATTTCCCAACTGCTCTAGATCCCTACCTCCAGTTATTAACATTAACTGGGCTGCTTCTATACATGATTCAATAGAAACATGCTCTCCTCAGATGGTTTTGTCTGTTTTTGTCAGAGGCTGGGAGCATGTTAAGACAGGTTTCTTGTATTACAATCCTTTTTCATCAACAGAATTATGCTGCCTGTTACCATTAAAGAAAAAACATCATATGCAGAGTCAGAACAGCCTTCTACAAACCCACATTTTAAGGATCACAAAGAAATACAGCACTTCCACCAGAAACCTGCAGGAATTCTTTTTAGAAGAGAGACAATTTAGATAATTTAATTAAAGCCTTTATGGGTACAGGAGGGGAATAACCATTTTTCACTTTCCCTTTGGCTGTCAATATTAAAGGGAAAATTGTCTTAGAAAGAATTAATTCTTAATCATATTTTAAAAAAATAAATCACAAAATAAGCCTTACTAATATCTCTAAAGGAATATTTGAACTGCCTAAAAGAAATCTTCTCCCAATGACCACTATTACCAAATACACAAAGAGCAATAAGGTAACATTTCTTGGATTAAAGCCTCTTAAGTTATAGGCAAATTTATTTCTTAGCCAGATTTACTGAGGAGATGAGACTTACGCATTGAAACTGCATTACTTCAATGACTTGTAAATCCATTTACAAATTTCAGTTAAGTGCAATGTGGAAACAAAAATCCCAAGGTACTGAAAATGCTTACAGACTTCGCAACGTGTCCAGGGAGAGAGGCTCTTG